>OW121740.1:45243736-45263661 GCA_933228675.1 Stomorhina lunata | reverse complement strand
AAGTAAGAAATTTTTTAAATACTTGAAACACTTTTCTTTAAAATAATAATTTTTTTAAAAATTTCCTATAAAAATAATAAATTTTAGATAAATTGCCTATAGCCATTAGACATTTTTGATAAAATTCCTACAAAAATAAGACTCTTTTAAAACATTCCTATAAAATAAGAAATTTAAAATTTATTTAAAATTTTAGAAATATTTAAAATTTCCTATACAGATAAGAAAATTTTGAAAATTTTTTTTTAAAAATATGAAATTTTTTAAAAATGTCTCATAAAAACAGAAAATGTTCGAAAAATTTTCTATAAAAATAGAAAATTTTTAAAAAATTACCTATGACAACAAGAAATTTTTGAAAAATTTCTTATAAAAATAACAAATTTTTAAATAATTCCTATAAAAATAAGATTTTTTTAAAATTTCCTTTAAAAAAAGTAAATTTGAATAATTTCATATAAAAATAAGAATTTTTTTTAAAGTTTCCTATAAAACTAAGAAACTTTTGAAAAATGTCTTATAAAAATAAGAAATTTTTGAAAAAATTAATAAAAGAATAGGATAATTTTAAAATAATTAATATAAAAATTATAAATTCTTTAAAAATTTAATAAAAAAGTATGAAATTTTTTAAAAATTTTCTATTCAAATAAGAAATTTTAAAAAAGTTTCCTATAAAAATCAGAAATTTTTAAAAAATTTAATATAATAATATGAAATTTTTGAAAATTTCCTATAAAAATAAGAAATTTTTGAAAAATTTCCTATAAAAATAAGAAATTTTTGAAAAATTTCCTATAAAAATGAGAAATTTTTGAAAGATTTCCTATAAAAATAAGAAATTTTTGAAAAATTTCCTATTAAAATAAGAAACTTTTGAAAAGTTTCCTATAAAAGTAAAACATTTTTGTAAAATTTTCTATAAAAATAAAAAAATTTTGAAAATTTTCGTATAAAAATAAGAAGCTTTTTAAAAGTTTTCTATAAAAATAAGAAATTTTTTAAAGATTTCCTATAAAAATAAGAATTATTTTAAAAATTTCCTTAAAAATAAGAAATTTTTTAAAAATTTCCTTAAAAATAAGAAATTTTTTAAAAATTTCCTTAAAAATAAGAAATTTTTTAAAAATTTCCTTAAAAATAAGAAATTTTTTAAAAATTTCCTCTAAAAATAGGAAATTTTTGAAAAATTTCCCATAAAAACAAGCAATTTTTGAAAAATTTCGTGTAACTATAAATTTCTTATAAATTTTTTTGATAATTGTTTGAAAGTTGTTTGATGATTGGTTTGATACGTGTTCATTGATTGGTTAACGATTGACTTACGACCGTTTGATGATTATCTGGCGATTGTTTGAAGAATGTGTAAAGACATTTGAAGATTTCTTGACGACAGTTTGGCTATTGTTTGATGGTTGTTTGACATTTTTTTGATGAATGTTTGACAAAGTTTTGGCTTTTTGATTATTTGAAGATTGTCGACGACTGTTTGGTGATTGCTTTAATATTGATTGACAATCGGTTGACGACGACTTATTGATTATTTGACGATTAATATTGATGAGTGTTTGACAATTGTTTGACGATTATTTTTTTTTTTTGTTTGATGATTGTTTGAGAAGTTTTTACATTTATATTGTTTAAGGATTGTCTAAACTTTTTAACGATTGACTGCCGATTGTTTGACAATTGTTAACGATTGTTTGATGATTTTTGAAAATTTTCGTATAAAAATAAGAAGTTGTTTAAGAGTTTTCTATAAAAATAAGAAGCTTTTTAAAAGTTTTCTATAAAAATAAGAATTTTTTTAAAGATTTTCTATCAAAATAAGAAATTTTTAAAAATTTCCTTAAGAATAAGAAATTTTTTAAAAATTTCCTTAGGAATAAGAAATTTTTTAAAAATTTCCTCTAAAAATAGGAAATTTCCTCTAAAAATAAGAAATTTTTGAAAAATTTCCTATATATATAAATTTCGTATAATTTTTTTTTGATGATTTTTGATAATTGTTTGAAAATTGTTTGATGATTGGTTTTATACTTGTTCATTGATTGGTTAACGATTGACTTACGACCGTTTGATGATTATCTGGCGATTGTTTGAAGAATGTGTAAAGACTTTTGAAGATTTCTTGACGACAGTTTGGCTATTGTTTGATGGTTGTTTAACATTTTTTGATGAATGTTTGACAAAGTTTTGGCTTTTTGATTATTTGAAGATTGTCGACGACTCTTTGGTGATTGTTTTAATATTGATTGACAATCGGTTGACGACGACTTATTGATTATTTGACGATTAATATTGATGAGTGTTTGACAATTGTTTGACGATTATTTTTTGTTTGTTTGATGATTGTTTGAGAAGTTTTTACTTTTAGATTATTTAAGCATTGTCTAGACTGTTTGACGATTGACTGCCGATTGTTTGACAATTGTTGACGATTGTTTGATGATTTTTGGATGATTCTTTGACAAGTGCTTGATGATTTTTTAATGTTTTATGGTTGTTCGATGATTGTTTTGTGATTGATTGATAATTGTTCGATGGCTGTTTTTTGATAATTTGACGATTGATCTATCTACGAGGTCTGTTCAAAAAATAACTTGAATTTTAAGATTTCGCGGGCTAGGTACATTCTATTTTTCTGTTGTTCTGTTTGTACATTCATCTCACAGTTTTAGCTATATACCACATTTAGTTTGTTTGTTAGAAGGATGAAAGTTAAAAGTGTTTTCGGTGTTTGGCGATTTTTTCCAAAATTTCCTTATTTTGACTAAGAAAGATTTACTTAAAAAGGTCATAACTGGCAAAAAATCATGGGTATATGGTTATAACTTTGTCGCTTGGGGGAAGGAATACGAAGAAAACTTCCGGAATTGTGGAAAAACAATTCATGACTTTTGCCTCACGATAATGCACATGCTCACTCTTCATTGCTTATGCATATTTTTTTTTTTGGCCAAAAGCAACACCACAATCATGCCACAGCCACCGTTTTCACTAGATTGACCCCCTCCTACTTTTTCCTGTTCCCAAGATTAAAGAGACCCATGAAGAAATGGAGTCTTATGACATTAGGGAGATACAAATTGAATCGCTGAGAAGCTCAAGAGCATACCAAAAAGTGCATATAAGAACTGCTTGGAGGATTGTAAAAAATCTTGGCACAAGATAATATCTGAGGGAGACTACTTTAAATGGAACGAAGCTCTGTCCCTAAGCAGTTGCAAGGGTTTTAAGTTTTTGGTCTACGCTAAATATGGATGTGAGACTTATATTTCTATGTGTAACAAACATATGCCCAAATATATAATACCCTTTCCACGTAGGGTGTTGTAGGGTATAAAAACGTTGAGTTTTCTGTTCAATAAAGAAACAGTTTAAAAGCTCTATAGACAGGTCAGACAAGAGTTTAGACGGTTTTTTTTCCAGCATAAAAAGACAGGACAAGTTACATGTTTTCCGATTCAAACTAAAGACATTGTTCCCAAAATTAGAATACAAAATAATAAAAATGAAATAAAATTTATTAAATATAAAACGACGCATAAAGTTGACACCCAAAACAAGTGCATTAATTTTAAAGCCATTTGCTCTAAAATGACAAACAGCTACAAAAGGACAGTGGCAATTTCCAGGATTGAATACCTAAGGGAAAAGAAGGTGTGCTATAAAAATGCTATAAGTCTATTATTTTATCGCTATTATTATTATAATCATATTTCCGTCATTTCTCATTATTTAAAACTAAATTAGCCCCTAACATATGGCTTCAACATTTTTCCTTCAATTTTGCCTAATAACTTAAACTGCAGACTAAGAAACAAAAACAGCTCTACGAAGGTCATTATACCCCTTTTGTCTACTTTGACTCTTAAGAAAACAAGAAATCTTGCAACTAAAGAGCCTTGACTAAATAAACTCAACTAAATAAATATATTTTGAAATATTGTATGTTAACATTAGGTCAAATGAAAAGATTGATCGTGCATTTATATTGTTGTTAAATCTTTTGTTAATTTATAGAAAATAACAAAAAAATTATAAAAAACTAAATATCGAAAATAAAATGAAAAAGATAGCAAAAAGACAACACCAGTGAAACCATAAGATAAAGACAAATAAAGCACGTGTTTATTTATGTTCTGAAAATTGTACAAGACAATATAAAATATTTATTGAACAGAAAAGAATTGCCTGCCTGCCACCACAACGCCAGATCATACTTGAGAAGGAAATCAACATTTTTAGCAATGTCTTTTGTCTAGATTGTCTAATGGATTGTTTTTTTTTTTTTTTTTGTTGGTTGGTTGTTACTTATTAAAATCACGAATTAACTATGAAACAAAAGCTTAAATCCAATCAATATAATTTTTAAATTTTGTAAGCAAATAAACTTAATGACACCAAAAAAAAAAAAAAATAGAAACACCCAATTCTGGTGTGACGGTGTATTTATTTTGGAATAAAATCAGTTTTCAGTTCTAATTTAGAACAACCCAGCAAAACTTTGGTAATAGCAAGTACTCTGATAACTGGTTACCTTGTAACGACTACAACATACCATCTGAATAAATAATAAGTTATTACAGAAGTATTTATTTGTAATTAAGATGGTAATTTAAACTGAATGGCCCCGGTTCAAATCCCACCAAGGGCAACAATTTTTTTTAGTTTTTTTTTTTATTAAAAGAGTCTTTTTAAATGATTTTTGAATTTTAAGAACTTAAATATTATCTTCTGTAAAAAAAATTGTAAAACTAACTCACGTTAATGAAAAAATACCATCATGATTCAATTTTGATTATGTAGGGGATGTTGAATACCAAACACGATTCTAATTGGTCTTAACTTGGTAAGCCCAACTTATCTGGGTCATCCTTCATCTCAACTGTGGACACACACCTCCTCATGGTATCACCGGGGAGCTAGTTTAACACCCATTAATATTGTGAGTTAACATGTTCCGAGAGTTGTCCCATAAGATCGATAAAAATGGGTTAGGATTACGGGCTAGTAACCCTCTCTTGAAAAAAACAAAATACAATGAAGAGGATAAAATTAGAATTGAAATGTCCCACTACCTAATGTTATAGGAGGATGTCCGAAACTTCGATAGAAAGACCAAGTAGAGGAACATTTTTCAAAGCTTGGCCTATAAAATTGGAGAATATTCGCACAAGATCGAAATCCATGGAAATCTCCAATATGCTCGGACTTTGACCTTAACAGGTTGTAACAATTATGTAAGTAAGAGTCAATCTTATGTAAAAACTTATACAAAAAAGAAGATTTAAAGTGTTTAAGTTTTAAAATAATTTTAAAAAAGTTTTAAAATAATTACAAAAAATCGTATACAAATATTTTTCCAAAAATTACAACAAAGCAAAAAAAAAGAAGGGAAAAACAAAGTTATTTTCACATGATTTTGGATCTAAAAATAAAAATTGTTTATATTAATTATAAGCTGCTAAGTTTTCAACATATGAAGTAGCTCAGTGGAAGAGTCTCTGCCTAGCAGTCAGAGGGTCTGGGTTCGAGCCCCCATGGAATCATAAAAAAAATTTTGTATTTCGTTTAAAAATATATGTTTTTAATAAAACAACAACAAAAAAGTTGTTGCTGTTGTTGTTGTTGCTTTCAAATTGCTTATCCAAGTCATTACTTTTCTGCAATTGGTAAGTACTTGCCTCCAATGACATCCCCATGTTAATGTAATGACTTAAACAGCGAATGAGTAAGTAGTTCGTGTTCAATAGTTTAACTGTTTAACTCATTATTTGGTAATGAAAAGTTTTACTGGGAAGTTAATTTTAATTATGTTTCAGATTAAAACCAGGTTTAGTTTAGCTCGACTCTAGTTCCAGTCTAGTTACAGTCAAATTAGGTTAGATTTCATTTAAATTTCAGTTAAGATACAGTTTTGTTTCCGCTTAGTCCACTTCATTTCCGGTGTAGATCCAGTTCAATTCCACTTTATTTCCAGTTCTGTTCTACATTTAACATTTAAAGTTCAGTATCAGTTCAGTTCAAATACTGTTCCAGCTGAGTTTATTTTTAAACTCAGTTCAGTTCCAGTTAAATTCTACTTCAGTTTCTCTTTTCTTTCAGTTCAGTTCCTGTTCAGTTTCAGTTCACTTTAAGTTTAGTTCCAACTCACTTTTAATACAGTTCCAGTTCATTTGTGGTTCCGTTACATTTCAGCTACAATTTACTTCGACATATATTCCAGTTCAGTTTAAATTCAGTTCCAAAATATTTCCAGTAAAATCTCAAAATTGTTGCAGTCAATTTCAGGTTTATTTCCATTTTAGGTCCAGTTAAGATTCTTCTAAGCCAAAGACCAGATCACCTTCAAGAAAACACTAGCGCTATTACTGTTGAATCTCGGGCAGCTGGGCTGGAAATCAATATTTCTAAGGCAAAGATTATGCCTAGAGGCTATGGCGCAAACCCGTCGCCATACATCAATGTGGATATCGAGGGTATTGGATGTGTAGTTACCTTTAATTATCTTCGTAGTTTGGTATCTACAAAAGGTGGCGCATTCTCCGAACTATTTGGAAATCTCGGCAAATATTAATAACAATTATGTAACGAATATAGCACTCGACTGTCAGGTCCATCTTGTATTACGGCTGCGAAACTTGGAAACGCACAAATGCCATCGATAAGCGCCTACAAACCTTTGCAAACAAATGCTTGCGGTAAATCCTTAATATATGGTGGCCAAATCGCGTAAGAAATGGCGGTGGATAGGCCACACACTTCGAAGGCCAAATACCAACATTGCTCGACAAGCGCTTCGTTAGAATCCACAGGGAAGCGGCCGTCGTGTGGGTGCACCTGCTACAACGTGGAGAAGGTCAATTGATGCGGAGTGTCAAACACCAAACATTTTATGGAATCTTATATTCTTAAACGAGCAATAATTGTATATATATATATATATATATATATATATAGAATGACTATCTCGAAAACGGCTCTAACGATTTTGATAAAATTTGGACAGTGGGTATCTTTTTTGATGTATAGGTCGAAGAAGAAGGGACTTTTGGAACTTTTGCCTCTAAGAGGGTAAAAACGGGTAAAAAGGAGAAAAAATCAAAAACGCTATATCTCCTTAAGTAATAGGTATAGAAACAAAATTTAAATTACGTTTTAAACAGCTATGAAAATAAACGGACATGCGCTTGGTACTTTTTTGAAACTATGTCCGATAAGGGGTAAAAAAGGGTGAAAATAGTTTTTTTTGGTACCTTTTTAACCCACTCTTATATTTTAAACTAAGGAATATAGAAAGAAACTTTGTACTGCAATCAATAGATGTGAAAGAAATATTGAACACGTATTTGGTACTTTTTCGATTTTGTGGCCAAAATGTGTAAAAAAGGGATAAACTGATAACTTAACATCTACAAAAGTAATATCAATAGGAAAATTATGTTAACTGCTTTCTAATAAAATGTACCGAATTCAATTGGTACCAAAGAAGTACTAATTATGCATATGGAACTTTTTGAAATTAGGGGATAAAAAGGGGAAAAAATTAGTAATGTTATAACTTTAAAACAAATGAATGTTTGTCTGTATGTATGTTCTTTATAGAATAGTAAACTGTGAATTTGATCATGTTATGCTCTTTAGTAAAGATGTTGCGGATAAGCCGGCGGAGGTTTTTAAGTTGGTAAACCGAATTTCCGACAGGTGGCGCCACTGAAAATTACTAAAAATTAATTAAATAATAAACTGTACTTTTGATCATACTATGATCTTTTGCAAAGTTGTAGCGCATGAGCCGGCGAATGCTTTTTAATTGGTGTGAATAATTTCCGACAGGTGGCGCTACTGAAAATTACTCAAAGTCAATTTAATCGTAAGCAGTACATATAATCATGCTATAATCTTTAGCAATGTTGTTGCACATGAGCCGACGAAGGTTTCTTAGTTGGTATGAAGAAATTTCGACAGGTGGCGCCACTTAAATTTACTTAAAGTCAATTTAATCGTAAACTGTACATTTAATCATGCTATAATTTTTAGCAAAGTTATTGCGGATAATCCGACGAAGGTTTATTAATTGGAATGACCAAAGTCCGACAGGTGGCGCCACTGAAAATTACTCAAAATGAATTAAATCGTAAACTGTGCATTTGATCAGACTATAATCTTTAGCAAAGTTGTTGCGCATGAGTCGACGGAGGTTTCTGTTGGTATGACCAATTTTCAAAATTATTTAAAATGAGTCAAACTGTAACTGTATAAAATAAAATATATAAAAACTTTAAAATTCGCCTCAAAATGCTTATCATAAAGCCCTGAGCAAGGCTCGGTCAACCAGGTACTATGCCTAATATCTCACAATAGAGTTCGATGTAAAAGGATGGTTGAGGCCCTATGCTTTACTGGCAGTCAAGGATAACAGAAGAAGATTCTGTTTAGTTTTACTTTAGATATAGTTATTTTTAAGTTTAGTCCAAGTTAAATTCTAGTTAGGGTTCACTTCATTTTCGGCTTAAATTCAGTTAAGTTCCAGTTCAATTCCACTTTAGTTCTAGTTTCGTTTTTATTCAGTTTCATTTTAGTTTAGTTTCATGCCAGTTCAGTTTAAGTTGAGTTTCAGTTCCAATTGAGTTTATGCTCAGTTGAATTTTTATAGTTCAGTACAAGTTCAGTTAAGTGTTAGTTTAAAGTCGGTTTCAATTTCAGTTCTTCTTCTTATGTTATTCTTGACTCCCAGTGGAGCATCAGGGTCTGTTTAAGTTTAATTTTAGTTCAGTTTGAATTGAGTCCTAGTTCGGTTGCTATTAAGATCCTGTTCAATTTAAGTTGAGTAACAACTCAGTTTCAATGGAGTTCCACTTCATTTTTAGTTCTGTTTCATTTCTGATTCAATAAACTTGCAGATCAATTCCGGTTCTATTTCAATATAATGAATTCGGGCTTGTCCGGTTTCACTTACAGTACAAATTCTAATACCGATTTGTAACTATCAAATTTTATGTTTAGCTTCTGGAATCATTTAAGTACTTGTTCTGGTTCTAGTTGAAGCTCTAATTCAATTGCCTGTAGTAAAAACTACGCTTCCGTTGAATTTCAGGGTATACTTCCGTATCGAGTTCAGATCCAATTAATATTTAGGTGGAATATTAGTTTGCGCTATTCCTCATTTTAAAGTTGATATTCTAGTTTAGTTTCCGGTTCCGTACCTAGCTCTTGTATTCTTTGGTAATACTTCAAGTTGTACGATATGTAAATTAGTTTTTCAGTTTAATGCAAGTTTGAATTCGGTTTAAACCATAACTTTTTCCTCAGTCTCTTGTTTTGGCTAAAAAGAATTCACCGGCTCATGCGCTACAACTTTGCTACAGATCATAGCATGATCAAATGTACAGTTTATGATTTTATTAATTTTTAGTAATTTTCAGAGGCGCCATCTGTCGAAAATTAGTCTTATCAATTTAGAAACCTTCGCCGGCTTATCCGCAACATCTTCGCTAAAGAGCATAACATGATCAAATTCACAGTTTACTATTCTATAAAGAACATACATACACACAAACATTCATTTGTTTAAAATAATACTAATTTTTCCCCCTTTTTATTCCCTAATTTCTAAAAGTTCCATATGCATATTTGGTACTTTTTTGGTGCCAATTGAATTCGGTACATTTTATTGAACGCAGTTAACATAATGTATAATGTTCCTAATTACATTACTTTGGAGATGTTAAGTTATCATTTTATCACTTTTTTTACCCATTTCGGCTCCAAAATCAAAAAAATACCAAATACGTGTTTTATGTTTCTTCTACATCTATTGATTGCAGTACAAAGTTTCTTTCTATATTCTTTAGTTTAAAATATAAAAGTGGGTTAAAAAGGTACCAAAAAAAACTATTTTCACCCTTTTTTACCCCTTACCGAACATAGTTTCAAAAAACTACGAAACACCTGTCCACTTATTTTCATAGCTGTTTAAAACGTAATTTTAATTTTGTTTCTATACCTATTACTTTAGGAGATATAGCGTTTTCGATTTTTTCCCCTT
Source organism: Stomorhina lunata (assembly GCA_933228675.1). Classification (NCBI taxonomy): domain Eukaryota; kingdom Metazoa; phylum Arthropoda; class Insecta; order Diptera; family Rhiniidae; genus Stomorhina; species Stomorhina lunata. The sequence goes on along the minus strand of OW121740.1, from coordinate 45,253,607 downwards.
TTTACCCGTTTTTACCCTCTTAGAGGCAAAAGTTCCAAAACACCCTTCTTCTTCGACCTATACATCAAAAAAGATACCCACTGTCCAAATTTTATCAAAATCGTTGGAGCCGTTTTCGAGATAGCCATTCTATATATATATATATTTATATATATATATATATATATATATATATATCTATATATATATATATATATATATATATATATATATATATATATATATATATATATATATATATATATATATATATATATATATATAAGTTCAAAGTTCTCATTATCATCAGATTTACGAGCGTTTTAGTGATTTTTGTCTCATTCAGTGCGTTTTGAAAGAAGAGTTTGTATGGGAAATATGGTCAAATGTGGACCGATTTGGTATAATGATTTGGTTTACATAGACAGTGTTTGTTTAAAATTTTATGAAAAAATACTGATATTTAATCACTTGCTAAGTCGACTTAGCGAGTGATTCTAAGTCTATTGGTATACTAAAAGGTGGGTCTAAGACCAATATTTCTATGCGTTACATACATCAGCACAAACTTATAATACTCTTTCCACCTATAGTGGTGAAGGGTATAAGTATAGGTTAGGCGTTAGGCTGGTAAGCCACTAAATCACTATTACTACGAAAACCAAAAGAAGAACAATAATGGACCCCCTAATGTCGACGGCAACCTCACACTTTACAGAGAAGGTACAGTGTACGCATTGGCGGATGTGCTTGAAAAGTACAAATCCGATATTACCGCCTTTACAAGTACCGTCACAACTACACCAACATGTAAGGTGCCGTATTATAATTACCATGAAACGATAAATGAGTTTGGTTACGGATTCGTAGTTAGGCGGAGGCTCAAACATCTTGTATCCAGAGTCACTATAGTTGATAAGAGGCTAGCTACGATTCGCATTAAGACCAAGTTCTTAAACAGCGATCAAAGTCGCTTTTTACGAACGCCTAGACAGAGCATATGACCGCTGTCCGGACCATGACATTAAAATTTTAAAAGGGAAGATTAATACTCGCCTAATTGTAGCGAGAAATATATCGGGTGTTTTTTATTGATGTATAGAACTTTAAGTTGGCATCACTTTTTTAACTGGCGGCCATTTTGTCAGCTGTCAAGTGATTAATATTTAGTTTGGTTTGCCATTTTATCATGAACAGGTTGACAAAAGAACAACGCTTGCAAATCGTGCAAATTTATTTCGAAAATAATGGTTCAGTTCGCGAAGGTTACCGCAAGCTCCGTCCATTTTATGGTCAACATAATCGTCCATCAGAGCAATTAATTCGGTTAACCATGGATCGTTTTCGCACTACGTTTATTCTATGTGATAATACGCATCCGCAGCGACGTCGAACAGTGCGCACCGAAGAAACAATTGCCGCTGTAGAGCAAAGTGTTGAAGAGGACCCGAATGAATCGATTCGCCACCGTGCACAGCAATTGGAGCTTTGTCCATCAACTTTATGGAAAATTTTGCGCAAAGATCTTGGCTTGCGACCTTACAAGATCCAGCTTGTGCAAGAATTAAAGCCGCGAGACCATGCAATGCGTCATGATTTTGGTGTATGGGCCGAAAATGAGATTGATCTCGATGCTGATTTTCATCGCAAAATTTTGTTCAGTGATGAGGCTCATTTTTGGTTGAATGGCTACGTCAACAAGCAAAATTGCCGCATTTGGAATGAAGAGAATCCACATGAGACCCTTGAGACGCCATTACATCCACAAAAACTGACTGTTTGGTGTGCTCTATGGGCTGGTGGAGTCATTGGGCCATACTTCTTCCGAAATAATGCTGGAGAGTCAGTTACCATAAATGGAGACCGGTATAGAGCCATGATAACCGACTATTTTGTTCCCCAATTGGATGGCATGAATGTGGATGAGTTGTGGTTCCAACAAGACGGCGCTACATGCCACACAGCGCACGTCACAATTGATTTATTGAAGGAAACATTCGATGAGCGCATAATTTCGCGGAATGGACCTGTCAATTGGCCACCAAGATCGTGCGATTTGACACCACTGGATTATTTTCTTTGGGGATATGTGAAGTCGCTCGTCTACGCCAACAAACCAGAAACGTTAGGGGACTTGGAAGCCAACATTTGTGGCGTTATTGCCAACATACGGCCCCATATGCTCGAAAAAGTAGTTGAAAATTGGACCTGTAGAATTAGCTTTATTCGAGCCAGCCGCGGCGGCCACATGCCCGAAATCATATTTAAACATTAATGGCATAAAATTATCCTTCCAATAAAGCCAAATTGATGGACATTAAAACGATTTTCTTGTGTTTTATTTCAATTCGAAGTTCTATACCTCTAAAAGAACACCCATTATAATCTAGTATTAGACTATACATTTCGGAAGTTTTACATTAAAAGCACCACAAACTTGACTCCCAGTGAAGCATAGGGCCTCAACCATCCTTTTATTTCAAACTCTATTGCGAGATGTTGGGCATACATCATTCCTTGAATAGTTTGCTGCTTGTAAAGTTTGTGGGCGTTTATCGATGGCATTTGGGCGTATCCAAGTTTCGCAACCGTAATACAAGATGGACTTGACATTCGAGTTATATATTTATAGCTTAGTTGTTGTTGATATTTGTTGAGATTCCCAAATAGTTTGGAGAATGCCGAATGCAGATTTTGCCTTATTATTACGCGATTTTAATATCCTCGTCGGCGCAGCCTTTTGTAGATTCCAAACTACCAATATAATTAAAGGTACCTACACATCCAAGAACTTCGTTATTCACATCGACGTGTGTCGACGGGTTTGCGCCATAGCCTTCAAGCATAATCTTTGTCTTGGAAATATTGATTTCCAGCCCAGTTGCCCGAGATTCAACAGTAATAGCGCTTGTGTTTTCGTGAAGGTAACCTGAGCTTTGGCTTAGAAGACATACGTCCTTAGCGTATTCTAAGTCCTCGAGTTGCTTAGAGGATGTCCATTGGATACCACGTCTACCATTCAGTGCCGTGCGCATTATATTGTCGATGACAGGGATAAAAAGTATGGGTGACAAGATAAATCCTTGTCTTACTCCACTAGTAACTTCGACATTTAAAGTCCACATACATTTCCCGAATTAAGTTGAGAATTTCGTTGACATGTTACGGGTTTCTAAAACTCTCCTATTGACACTATCGAAGGACCTCATAAAGTCGATAAACGCCAGGTAAATGGGACGCGGAATTTACTACATTGCTCCAGTACTTTTCTTACTGTGTTGATTAGATCAATACATGATCGATTCTCTCGAAACCCAAATTAATTTTCGTGGAGTGTCTCGGAAACTGCGTCGGAGGTTCTATTCAAAAATACTCGACTTAGTATTTGCTCGGTATTGAAACAAGTGTTATACCCATGTAGCTATTGTAGAGGGTCACCCTTTTTTGGTATTTTGACTAGTATACCTTCATTCCAGGAGGATGGTAGAGCTTCTTTTTAACTTATTTTACGCACAAATGGGTGCCACAGTCTCGGCGAACCTTGAACATCACATAAAAGCATCTCCGCTGAGATATTGTCATTGTCCGGGGTCTTGCTGCGCTTAAGGCTTTTAATGGCATTCTTTACTTATTGTACTATTGGTAGGCTGTCTTAAATTCCATTGAATAAACGGCATGGTTGGTTTCATTGTGCACTTCCGTCAGTGCTTCTAATCCAATGGGATTGTTTAATGTTGACTGAAAGTGTTCCATCCATCGTATTAATTGTTCATCCGGGGTTGAGAGAAGTGTACCGCTACTACTCAGAATGGGGCTATTGGTGTAGGAAGGTTTGCCACACAACGCCCTTGATATATTGTATAAGGTCCTCATGTCGCCTTTACTTGCAGCTGACTCAGCTTGGCTCTCTTGTTCATCTATCCACATTCTCTTGTCCCTCCTTGCAGACCTTTTTATTCTGTTGGATTGGTAACGGTATGTTGTACTAAGCAACATCTCTTACTTCATAAAAAATACCCCAAAATCCATAAATATACATACATTACATTAAATTCTGGAGAAAACCTACAAAAAAAACCAATCGATAAATACAATCTATTCGTTGATTGCATGGTTACTTTCGACAGCTCCATACGTTAAAGGTGATTCAAGCCATGTCTAACTTTGGTATCCCTGCAAAGCTAATACGTCTCCGCCGGATGACTTTAACTAATACTTTATCTGCAGTTAAAATAGGAAAAAACCTAGAAGCGCTAAAAATCGAGTTGCTTGGAATTTTATTCTATATTCGGCTTTTCTAACAAACGTTCATGTAAACTTAGTTAATATTCTTAATAATTAAAAAACTAGTTAACGCTCCTATTGGCGATATACTTGGGATCCTTCTTTAAGTTCTAATTCAAGCTCTAGTTAAGTTTGTAGTTCAGACTCTAGTACTTGCTATTTTCCAGATTCTTGTAGAAGCAAATGTTCTAGATCAGCATTAGATTCTAAATTGAAGTTTCATTAATTTTTCAGTTAAAAATCCTAGTAACTTTAGGTTCAGATCCTAACTTTAGTTCTAACAAGTTCTAATTTAGGTCCTTATCGTATTTAATTTCAGGTTCTAATCGTGCTTAATTTTATGTTCTCATATTCCTGTTCTTTCAAATTCTAGTTTAAGTTCTTATCAAATTCTCCTTCAAGCTTTTAGATCATGCTCTAATTTAGGAACTCATACTCAGGTTAAAGTTATAATTCGTTTGAGATTTTACTTCATAATCTTAATAAGATTCTCATGTAAGTTTCAGTGCAGGTTCGAGTCCTACGCTATGTTTTGACTATGCTTATAATTGTTGTTCATGCTATAGCTCAGATTCTTAATTTCCCTAATAACAACTTAGTTCATTTCTTACTTCAAGTTCTAGTTTCAAATCATGTTCTTTGGCTACCCCAAGTTCTAATTCATATTCTTTTTTTATACCCGTCACAAATAGGTGAAAGGGTATTATAAGTTTGTGATTCCGTTTGTAATTTTTTATTAGTGATCGTAGACCCCATAAAAATTATACCGATCGACTCAGAATCGGGAGGAGAATCGATTAGGCGATGTCCGTCTGTCTGTCTGTCTGTCTGTCTGTCCGTTCGTCCGTCTACCTGTTTGTACTTTTTTCTGTTGTAGTCAAGTTTTTGGAGCTCCTGTTTTGTCGATACCTCAGATGTTTATTTTGATGAAATTTTATAGAGTACTTCGCATGGGATTACCTAAACTCTGATGCATTCGGTAATTTGTGGTAGATATAATTTAGTGTTTAAGCGATATTTCAGGTGTTTTGATCGACAATGATGAAATTTAGGGTGAGACGATATCCTAAAATTTTGTGTAAAATGTATATATTTATACCTTCAAAGAGCTCCACAAATCTGATTTTAGCAGACAGACACACTGCATTTATCTTAATTTTGTGTCTGACTTTTGAACGTTATGATAACATTTGAGAATGTATTATATATCAAATTATAGGTAATCTTCCTTCCTAGGAAAAAAATGGAGCTAAGTACATGATATCCGTTCAAAACCTACATATGTATGTATGTATCTCACATATCAACGAAAATTAAAATTTTTTAATTGCAATTGGGAGAAATCCGTTCACGTTTGACAATTGCTTCCGTATAACTTCGCCTAAAGGCAATCTCTTAGTAGCTAATAAATTACAAATTAAAATAGATACGATGATGACATTTAGTATAAAGACATTGTAAAATATCGTTATTCAGGGCGATAGCGCCTAAAATAAACTTTCTAGAGGGACACGTTTGACAAAAGTATTTATGATCTCTTGAAAAGTTCGGTACTGAAAACGGTCGAGCTCTGTTCACATTTAGTGAAATCTCCCATATAACCCCAACCGGGAATCACTTTAATGCTGATAAATTAAATCACATTATAATTGCACAAAGAACTAGAGCAAAACTTTCCACACATCCATCGGACAGACCAAAAGAACAATACATTATTATTGATGAAGTATTCATCTTAATTCCATTTTAAAGCTATATATTTCACGTATGTATCTAAAACTAAGAGTTTATACCCTATAATTCTAAGGCTTGTTTACATTGACAATCATTGTTAAAGCTTTGACCTAGATCAGTCCGCTAACTTTAAAGTTTTACATAACTAATCAAGAACTTTTACTAGTTGGATAATTCGTACGAATTAAAGTACACAACCCTCACTGGGCACTGTGTTTTTGGGTTGCATGCCAGAATACTTAATCTTCATCAAATCGATGTGCTTTTGCAAATCTAAGGGCATCTACATTTTGAAGCATGTTCGTAAAATAGACACATATATCGAAGTTACTGGCTGGCTTAAATAAGCATTCTCTACCTGCCCAACTAAACCTTTGTGTCCATAACTATTCTAGATGATGACGCCACCGAAAAGCTTTTCGTTTTCCGACATAGCTAAATATTGCTAGGAATTACATTTAGTATGAACAAAAGAAAATTAATATACATATCAAGCATTTGTGTGGGGCTCAACTAAGTCAGTAATCAGAAACTATATAATTATCAATATATTCTTACGATTTTGTACTTTACACCATTGGTGAAGGGTATCCAAGATTCGGCAAAGCCGAATATATCACTCTTACTTGTTTAGTACAGATTTAAATTAAAATTGACACCTCAGGATTTATAAGTAGTACTAGCTGAACCCTGCTCGGCTCAAATATCACAAATATCCAATTAATTTTGAATCATTTGATTGGTTTTGTGCGATAAACACGTGATAAAATGCATAATGTGGCGCCAACTATCGGGAAAAAACGCAAAAACTTTGAAAACTCCGTTGACTCATATGAAACAACTTTGTACAAGATCATAGCATATTTAATCATGCACAGTTAAAGATTTAATTCTTTTAAAGTAATTTCCAGTGGCGCCATCTGTCGGAAATTGGTGATATAATCTTAGAAACCTTACGCTTTAGCAACAACTTTGCTAAAGTTCATAGCATGATCAAATGCACAGTTTACGATTTAATTAACTTTAAACATTTTCTAAAATTAGATTAAATATGCTCTGGTTTACTATTAAGTCTTAGTTCAAGAAGTAATCTAATTTAATTTGTAGCTCAGGGTCTATTAGATTTTAGACCAAAATATTTTCAAAGTTCTCATTAAGATCTAGCTACGATTTCATTCAATAACCGAAACACACTCCCCTTAGTTCAGTTAATGCATATGCATTAAAGTTGTCCAGTTTCAAACATCTAATAAGCCTCCGTTGCCACCTAATTAAAATTCACAAGACACACAAACCATTCAATTAACAAATATGGAAACGCGTCAAATAAGGCTTGGTTGTATTCATTAGTTCACAATTTTCTTGCTGTTCCCTGACATGTTCTGGCTATACGATGTTTTTCGTTTCTAATGCCATAAATTGCAATAAACTCTTAACAATAATTTCAAAAGCAGAAAAATGCTAAATTTAATTAGAACTTAAACAGAAATCACTATTAAATTTGAATTCATTCATTCTTAGACATTCATAAGATTGAGTATTCTATATATAGAGAATATATTTAATAGTAGGGTGGGTTGTTTTTTATAAAGTAATGAAGATATTTCAAAATTTTAAAAAGCTTTTGAAAGAAGCTTCCTCAAGTTTCGGTATACACGTTTATAGGTTAGCCGCGGCACTGTGTACAGGGTAGGATTTTGACTGTACAAATATTATAACAATCATCATAACTTTTAAAGTAAAAGAGATAATTTAAAAATTTAAATTTTTAAAAAGCATTTGAAAGATAACCCCCTATAAAGAAAGATTAACTCTTCCATAGTAGCCAAGAAAGAATGTAGGAAGTTTAGAAAGAAGAAATTGAAAAAAGTTTTTTGTTTGCTGTTATTCGTCGATAATCTAGCTTTTGCCTTTGATTTGCAAACGTAATTCGTAATGATTGTGTTTCTAAAGTAGGTAATAGGTTTTTGATCTGTCGTAAAGTAGGGATAATCCTCCTGAAGATGATGGCCTAACCATCCATCGAAATACGTCGAGGATTTGGTTGTCTGCACAAACATTTTTTGGCTTTTATCTATAAATTGTCTTTTACATTAATAAATAAATGTAATATAATAGGAGGATAGTTTTATACCCACCAACAAAAAGAATGGAGGGTTTATGTCCGTCAGAAAAAAACGCGATAGAGGGACAAAATCTTGAGAAAGTTGTGAATTGAAAATATGCTAAATCGGTTCACATTTAGTTAGAGCTCACATATAGCCCCGCCCCGGTAATCACATTAATGCTGATAAATTGAATACAATTGTAATATCTATGATGACTAAATTTAGAATAGAGATGCTTTATGTAACTATTGGTCAGTGTATACAATTTTTTGATGAATCGGTCCATATTTGACCATAGCTTTCATATAAAAACCACGCCCGGAAACCAAAAAAGAATATAACAAAGACCAGTCCAAATATTTTACCAACAATTCCAACTAGCGTAAGAAATGTTTTGTTGGGACATTGTTGCCACGACACTATTATTTTTGTAAGCATTAGGAATATTTTTGTAATTATTGGGAATATTTTTCAAAACAGAAATAAATTCTTTTATTAACCAATTTTAGATTTTTAATTTTTTTTTAGATATTTTCGATCCAAAAATTTTTTTATAGAAAAATTTTTAATAAAAATATTTTTCTTTTTAAAACTGTTCTATAAAAATTATATTTAAAAAAAAAATTTTCGACAAAAATATTTTTGTATCAAAAATTTTCAAATCTTCTATAGAAAAATTTTTGATAAAAAAATTTTCGAAAGAAATTAATTTTTAGTTGAACCAAGAATATTTTTGTATCAAAAATTTTCAAATCTTCTATAGAAAAATTTTTGATAAAAAAATTTCTATAGATTTTTGATAAAAAAAAAATTCTGTAGAAAAATTTCTATAGAAAAATTTTTCTACAGAAAAATTTTTGATAAATAATTTTATATAGAAAAATTTTCGATAAAAAATTTTCTATAGAAAAATCTTCGATAAAAATTTTTCTATAGAAAAATTTTTGATAAAAAAATTTTCTATAGAAAAATTTTTGATAAAAAAATCTTCTATAGAAAAATTTTCTATAGAAAAATTTTTGTTAAAAAAAGTTTCTATGGAAAAATTTTTGATAAAAAAATTTTCTATAGAAAAATTTTTGATAAAAAAAACTATAAAAAAATTTTTGATAAAAAAATTTTCTATAAAAAAATTTTGATAAAAAAAGTGTCTATACAAATTTTCGATAAAAAAAAAAAATTCTATAAAAAATTTTTGATAAAAAAAAAATCTATAGAAAAATTTTTGATAAAAAATTTTTAATACAAAAATTTTTGATAAAAAAATTTTCTATAGAAAAATTTTTGATAAAAAAATTTTCTATAGAAAAATTTTTTGTTAAAAAAATTTTCTATAGAAAAATTTTTTGTTAAAAAAATTTTCTATAGAAACATTTTTGGTAAAAAAATTTTCTATAGAAAAATTTTTAGTAAAAAAATTTTCTAGAGAAACATTTTTGGTAAAAAAATTTTCTATAGAAAAATTGTTGATAAAAAAAAATTCTATTAAAATTTTTTGATGAAAAAATATTCTATAGAAAAATTTTTGATGAAAAAATTTTCTATAGAAAAATGTTCTATAGAAAAATTTTTGATAAAAAATTTTCTATAGAAAAATTTTTGATAAAAAAATTTTGCATAGAAAATTTTTTGATAAAAAAATTTTCTATAGAAAAATTTTTGTTAAAAAAATTTTCTATAGAAAAATTTTTTATAAAAAATTTTTCTATAGAAAAATTTTTGATAAAACAATTTTCTATAGAAAAAGTTTTGATAAAAAAATTTGC
>OW121740.1:45158736-45236236 GCA_933228675.1 Stomorhina lunata | reverse complement strand
TCATTTTTATTGCCAACATTTTGTTGTATTTATTCATGGCTCTACCTCTTTCATATCTCATTAGGAGAACAACTGAGATCATTAGCCATATTTCTGACAACATTACAATTAAAAGACCATAAAGTTAACAACTGATTATTATGGCATTTATCTGGTAGAGGACCGTCTTGATGACAAACACCTGTATAATTTTGAAAAAAAAACAAAAAAAGATCCCTAAAAGAAATGCTAAATCTGAGGAAACTTTATGATAATCTTTGCTAATCAAAGACTTTAAAATTTATATAAAATGGTAGTGTTTTTGATCATTAAATGTTTTATGTTTTCTCATATCTTGTTTATCTTTTATAATCTTGTGGATCTTTTTATGATCCAGCTTAAGTGAAAAAAAAAAAAAACGCAAAAAATAACGCTAAAATGGTTATTCTGTAGTTTAATCATTATTGGCATATTTTTTATAGCATTTACGATCGAATAAAAGCGAAAGTTACACCCTCATCAAAATAAATATTTATTTTTATGACCATAAAATATTAAAAATATTTGCAATTTTTTTGATTATTTTTACGTGTTGAGATAAGTTGGAAAACTGTTGTGATTTCAAGAAGCTCCAACAGACAAATTGTTATTGAAGTTTTTTCATCATTTCAAGGAATTCGATGCATTTCGTTATTAGCTCGAAAATACATATATTTTTAATGTGAAGCTATAAATACGACAATATTTAGTCGCAGTTATCCCATTGTTATCAAACAGCGATCACATCATACGAGTAATACTGGTTGAGGGAAGCCTGATAGTGAGTAGTATAGTGGCTATTGTAGAAGTTGTGGTGTCGCTATAGCACTATGACCGAAATTACTGATCTATATTATAAAATAACAAATTGACTTCGTAAATTAACATATACGACTTAACCAATGCTATGCTATGGCTAGAACTATATACATCTAGAACTCTTCATATAGTTCTTATTTTGAAAGTGGATTAAGTCCATTCTTTTTTAAATTGAGATATAAAGGGTTTTGCGTTTTAGTGTTTTTAAAAATATAGGTGACCAATTTTAGTAAACAAAATCTTAGGTTTTGATCAGAACCTATTAAATTTTTCTTTCATAAAATAAATTAATAAAACCCATTTGGAAATGCATTTTTAAGCGGATTGAATGGACTTATACCACTTTCAAAAGAAACATTTTAAAATGTTAATTTTTTTAATTGAAAAATGTATGGGACTTAAACTGTTATCAAAACAAATAAAATTTAAATGGTTTTGTATGAAAAACAAATAAAATGAAAAACCTGTTTCAAAAAATTTTGCCAAAATTCCTATAAAAAGTAAATTTTTGAAAAATTTCCTATAAAAAGTAAATTTTTGAAAAATTTCCTATAAAAAGTAAATTTTTGAAAAATTTCCTATAAAAAGTAAATTTTAGAAAAATTTCCTATAAAAAGTAAATTTTTGAAAAATTTCCTATAAAAAGTAAATTTTTGAAAAAATTCCTATAAAAAGTAAGTTTTTGAAAAATTTCCTATAAAAAGTAAATTTTTGAAAAATTTCCTATAAAAAGTAAATTTTTGAAAAATTTCCTATAAAAAGTAAATTTTTGAAAAATTTCCTATAAATAGTAAATTTTTGAAAAATTTCCTATAAACAGTAAATTTTTGAAAAATTTCCTATAAAAAGTAAATTTTTGCAAAATTTCCTATAAAAAGTAAATTTTTGAAAAATTTCCTATAAAAAGTAAATTTTTGAAAAATTTCCTATAAAAAGTAAATTTTTGAAAAATTTCCTATAAAAAGTAAATTTTTGAAAAATTTCCTATAAAAAGTAAATTTTTGAAAAATTTCCTATAAAAAGTAAATTTTTGAAAAATTTCCTATAAAAAGTATATTTTTGAAAAATTTCCTATAAAATGTAAATTTTTGAAAAATTTCCTATAAAAAGTAAATTTTTGAAAAATTTCCTATAAAAAGTAAATTTTTGAAAAATTTCCTATAAAAAGTAAATTTTTGAAAAATTTCCTATAAAAAGTAAATTTTTGAAAAATTTCCTATAAAAAGTAAATTTTTGAAAAATTTCCTATAAAAAGTAAATTTTTGAAAAAATTCCTATAAAAAGTATATTTTTGAAAAATTTCCTATAAAAAGTAAATTTTTGAAAAATTTCCTATAAAAAGTAAATTTTTGAAAAATTTCCTATAAAAAGTAAATTTTTGAAAAATTTCCTCTTAATTGCAGTTATTTTGAAATATCAATAAAAACAATCTTTGAATCTTACAATCTTACTACTATGAAATAAGTTTAACTTTTATTCTGTTCGAGTAAATATTTCTTTTAGAATTTAAAAATGCATTGGACAAAAAAAATTAATTATTATTTTGTTTGAAGAAACATTTCTTTCTGAAATTAAAAATGTATTGGATTTAATCGACTTTTGGAACAAATAGATTTGAAATTTTTATTTTGTTTAAATCATTTTTTCTATTAAATTAAAAAATATATGGGACTTAAACCACTTTCAAATTAAAAATTTGTATCAAATCGTTAACTGCAAAATGTTTGACTGTCAATATTTTGTAAGTTTTGCAAATTTAAAATGAATTATTTTCCACAATTGCAGAACCTTTCCCTATCAATAACTCAATTTTTTTGGAATATGGACTTATTCCACTTTCAAAATAAAGTCTTCATATATAAATTTCTTTGTACTATAAGTTCTAGAACTATAAATTTAGACTAAAATAAAAATTGCATATTAAATTCATAAAACACTTTATATTATCAAGATGTATAAATTTGGGTCATTCTTTTCAGAACCTTCAATGTACTCAACTTCCATACAAAAGATCACTATAGTTTGATCTTAACTAAAAAAATTAATTACAAAAACTTCACCCACAAATTGAAAATACTTTCCTATCAACACCTTAAACCTGGAAAAATAAGTTCCGAAAAAAATTTAATTAACATTTAATGGCTACAAATAAACATTAACACTTTCATTATAACGAAAAGTGATAAAAATTATATACTTTTAGAGGAAACAAAAACAAGGAGAAAATTTTAAATTAAATTCAACAAAAAAAAAAACAAGTACGAAGTCAATGCAGTCGGTCAAAACCGATTGCTTGATCTCCTACACAACCATTGCAATCAAGATAGAAAAATTTTCAATATAAAATTTTTTCTATAAAAAATTTTCAAGCTAAAATTTTTTCCATATACAAATTTTATCTATAGAACAATTTTTAAAATAAAAAAAAAAAAATTATTCTATAGAAAAATTTTCGTTAAAAAAATTTTTCTATAGAAAAATTTTCGTTAAAAAAATTTTTCTATAGAAAAATTTTCGTTAAAAAAATTTTGCTATAGAAAAATTTTCGTTAAAAAAATTTTTCTATAGAAAAATTTTCGTTAAAAAAATTTTTCTATAGAAAAATTTTCGTTAAAAAAATTTTTCTATAGAAAAATTTTCGTTAAAAAAATTTTTCTATAGAAAAATTTTCGTTAAAAAAATTTTTCTATAGAAAAATTTTCGTTAAAAAAATTTTTCTATAGAAAAATTTTCGTTAAAAAAATTTTTCTATAGAAAAATTTTCGTTAAAAAAATTTTTCTATAGAAAAATTTTCGTTAAAAAAATTTTTCTATAGAAAAATTTTCGTTAAAAAAATTTTTCTATAGAAAAATTTTCGTTAAAAAAATTTTTCTATAGAAAAATTTTCGTTAAAAAAATTTTTCTATAGAAAAATTTTCGTTAAAAAAATTTTTCTATAGAAAAATTTTCGTTAAAAAAATTTTTCTATAGAAAATGTACGAAGTCAATGCAGTCGGTCAAAACCGATTGCTTGATCTCCTACACAACCATTGCAATCAAGATAGAAAAATTTTCAATATAAAATTTTTTCTATAAAAAATTTTCAAGCTAAAATTTTTTCCATATACAAATTTTATCTATAGAACAATTTTTAAAATAAAAAAAAAAAAATTATTCTATAGAAAAATTTTCGTTAAAAAAATTTTTCTATAGAAAAATTTTCGTTAAAAAAATTTTTCTATAGAAAAATTTTCGTTAAGAAAATTTTTCTATAGAAAAATTTTCGTTAAAAAAATTTTTCTATAGAAAAATTTTCGTTAAAAAAATTTTTCTATAGAAAAATTTTCGTTAAAAAAATTTTTCTATAGAAAAATTTTCGTTAAAAAAATTTTTCTATAGAAAAATTTTCGTTAAAAAAATTTTTCTATAGAAAAATTTTCGTTAAAAAAATTTTTCTATAGAAAAATTTTCGTTAAAAAAATTTTTCTATAGAAAAATTTTCGTTAAAAAAATTTTTCTATAGAAAAATTTTCGTTAAAAAAATTTTTCTATAGAAAAATTTTCGTTAAAAAAATTTTTCTATAGAAAAATTTTCGTTAAAAAAATTTTTCTATAGAAAAATTTTCGTTAAAAAAATTTTTCTATAGAAAAATTTTCGTTAAAAAAATGTTTCTATAGAAAAATTTTCGTTAAAAAAATGTTTCTATAGAAAAATTTTCGTTCAAAAAAATTTTTCCATAGAAAAATTTTCGTTAACAATTTTTTTCTATAGAAAAATTTTCGTTAAAAATTTTTTCTATAGAAAAATTTTCGTTAAAAAATTTTTCTAAAGAAAAATTTTCGTTAAAAATATTTTTCTAAAGAAAAATTTTCGTTACAAAAATGTTTCTATAGAAAAATTTTCGTTAAAAAAATTTTTCTATGGAAAAATTTTCGTTAAAAAATTTTTTCTATAGAAAAATTTTCGTTAAAAAAATTTTTCTATAGAAAAATGTTCGTTAAAAAAATGTTTCTATAGAAAAATTTTCGTTAAAAAAATTTTTCTATAGAAAAATTTTCGTTAAAAAAATTTTTCTATAGAAAAATTTTCGTTAAAAAAATTTTTCTATAGAAAAATTTTCGTTAAAAAAATTTTTGTATAGAAAAGTTTTCGTTCAAAAAAATTTTTCTATAGAAGCATTTTCGTTCAAAAAATTTTTCTATAGAAAAATTTTCGTTCAAAAAAATTTTTCTATAGAAAAATTTTTGTTCAAAAAAATTTTTCTATAGAAAAATTTTCGTTCAAAAAAATTTTTCTATAGAAAAATTTTCGTTCAAAAAAATTTTTCTATAGAAAAATTTTCGTTCAAAAAAATTTTTCTATAGAAAAATTTTCGTTCAAAAAAATTTGTCTATAGAGAAATTTTCGTTCAAAAAAATTTGTCTATAGAAAAATTTTCGTTCAAAAAAAATTTTTCTATAGAAAAGTTTTCGTTCAAAAAAAATTTTTCTACAGAAAAATTTTCGCTCAAAAAAAATATTTCGATAGAAAAATTTTCGTTCAAAAAAATTTTTCTATAGAAAAATTTTCGTTCAAAAAAATTTTTCTATAGAAAAATTTTTGTTCAAAAAAATTTTTCTATAGAAAAATTTTCGTTCAAAAAAATTTTTCTATAGAAAAATTTTCGTTCAAAAAAATTTTTCTATAGAAAAATTTTTGTTCAAAAAAATTTTTCTATAGAAAAATTTTCGTTCAAAAAAATTTTTCTATAGAAAAATTTTCGTTCAAAAAAATTTTTCTATAGAAAAATTTTTGTTCAAAAAAATTTTTCTATAGAAAAATTTTCGTTCAATAAAATTTTTCTATAGAAAAATTTTCGTTCAATAAAATTTTTCTATAGAAAAATTTTCGTTCAAAAAAAATTTTTCTATAGAAAAATTTTCGTTTTAAAATTTTTTTTATAGAAAAATTTATGTTAAAAAATTTTTTCTATAGAAAAATTTTCGTTAAAAAATTTTTTCTATAGAAAAATTTTCGTTAAAAAATTTTTTCTATAGAAAAATTTTCGTTAAAAAATTTTTTCTATAGAAAAATTTTCGTTAAAAATTTTTTCTATAGAAAAATTTTCGTTAAAAAATTTTTTCTATAGAAAAATTTTCGTTAAAAAATTTTTTCTATAGAAAAATTTTCGTTAAAAAATTTTTTCTATAGAAAAATTTTCGTTAAAAAATTTTTTCTATAGAAAAATTTTCGTTAAAAATTTTTTTCTATAGAAAAATTTTCATTAAAAAATTTTTTCTATAGAAAAATTTTCATTAAAAAATTTTCGTTAAAAAATTTTCGTTAAAAAATTTTTTCTATAGCAAAATTTTCGTTAAAAAATTTTTTCTATAGAAAAATTTTCGTTAAATTTATGTTACATACAACAGCACACACTTAGAATTTCTCTCAAAACCTATTGTGGTGTAGGGTATATAAAACAAAAATTGGTAACATTTTAGGGAAAAGTTAAGTACAAACACAATTATTTATAGAAAATAATTTAAAAACGTGAGTTCAGCCATGAAAATGTAAACCTTTGAAATTAAATTGTCTTAATAAATTTAGCAACACAAAAAAAAAGAACAGGCGCTTGGTCGTTTATAGTTCAGCAAATTTTAACTGGGTGGAGTCGTTTGTTGTGTTTAAGCTGGTGTTGAAAAACTAATTTCAAACAAAACGTTCAAAAAACTATTGAAGTATTTGGGGATAATGATGAATTTAAGTTGAAGGTACTTAAAATATAGAGAAAATGTGTTAGATTTTTTTAGAGACTAATAATCGAAAAAAAAACTTTAATTTAGTTACTCGATTTTGAAAAGCAATTTAATTTTTTTTTTTTATTTTTTCTATAAAGTTAAAATGTTAAATCAAAAGTAGTTAAACATATTGTTAAGCTGAAGATGAAATGACTGCCTACTTTAACAGTTGCAAACTTTACTTTAGCAATTGACCGTTTAATAGCCGCAACTTCCAAATCATGCAATATTGAAACAAAATTACAATTTTCACAAGTTTTTAAACAATTTTTAAATTATGAATCCGTACAAACTTACCAAACATTTATTGGAAATTTTCTTTATAAGAAATATTTTCCTTACGTATAAGTTTTTCTTTTTCTCCTCTAATTTTGCCTATTTTTATACATTTTTTTTTCTTCTACAAATTTTCTTATTTATTCCTCTAGTTTCTATCTTTTGCTTAAAATATTTCGAATTTTTGTACATCAATGCTGGCTTAAATGCTCAACATTATTAGGCGGCGGAATGCTTTGGTTTTGAGATACCAGTACTAGAGCGGGTCAATTTGTATGGGACGGAAAAAATGAAAAAATCGCATATGCGGGAAGTAATCTACGAACAATTCTAAGAAAATTTGCCTAAGAAACTATGTGTGTAAAATCGATTCGGATGCCGCGATTTTTAAAGGGAAGTTTCATATTCAGGTTATAGAAAATTTTGTTAGAAAAACTTAAACAGATAGCTTATTTATGAGTGTGAGGGACCCACTGAGGGTAAAAAAACGCTAAGTTTTCTTCTAAACCCTTTGTTTTTACTTCTTATTTTTAAAGTACACTTATCCCTCGATTTACACAATACTTTTTTTAAGGTGTTAATCGAGGGAAAGGTATACTTTTGTTTGTTGACCATATATTGAAATAAAACTAAAATTATCCTTTAAGTTTTCTACGATTTATTGTTTTATTTGCAGTTATTAATTTAGCAATAAAATCAGAAAGAATAAAATAAATTTTAAGTGTATTGTTATTAATACAAAGTTAGTTTCTAGATTTGAAAAAAGAACTAAATAACTAAGTTTTTAAGTCCTGCCTGCTTTCCAAGCGTGGATTTTTTTTTCGACTAACATCAGTCACAGCCATAATACTTTCACGATTTTTTTCCGTTACGCGCCGAGAAACACTGGTTAAAAGTTTAACGCATCGTTCAGTTCCTTGAATGTGGCATGGAACTTGTGGGTCAGGAAGTGGTGGATCTTGAAATTCTAGGTTGGTGTCTCCTGCTTGACTCTTGCGTACTGCTTCCCGTCCCTTCATCTTTTCTCTGGCGACTTTATTTTTATCCATAATTATTAGGTCTCCATTTTCATCTCTATAGTCAATATCCTTAAATAGAGCTGTCGCTAAACCTGAAGCTACTCTGTCAGATATGCCGAATCTGTCGCACATCATCGCGAAATTTAAAGCCGAGTACCTTTTGGTATAAGCTCGTGGTTTCGGTGAAATTAATACATCCTCAGATGGTGCACTTAGCTCTATAAGCTCCTCCACCTCCATGTTTAACTGGCTTGGTTGATATGTCGAATCATGACTCACTGGTAGGAAGGTTGCTATTGATGATACTTGGTCAGAATGATTCTCTGGAATAGTCAGTTTTCTATCATTGTGTTGATCTAGCATAAAAAATGTCAACCTTTTTGGAATTTCTCCACATTTGCATTCATGTACTTTTAAATTACATTTGCATTTTCCAATGAAAAACAAATCATCAATCGATTCCACAAAACGATTTAATTTACTTTTAGTTTTTATTTCTCTTTGGTACTTTTCAATGAACTGGTTTAGTTTTAGTAAAATGCTTTTTTCATTCATAAGATCAATAAAAAGTCGATTCCATATTTCAGTTAATTTATTTAACACGTCAGCAGTGAAGTTCTTGTAAGCACACTTTTTTCCTTCTTTTTTTGCCTGGTAACCCAAGAAGAAATAATACTTTAATACATCACGCTTGCTTGGTAAGTTAAGGCCACTAAAATCTGCTGGTGGTCCAAAAATGCAAATATCTGGGGAAGCCATATGAGATATGGTAGATTCAGATGAAGAAGATGAAAAATTATTTTCCATTTTACTAGATTATAAATTTAAAATGCAAAATGGAATAGCCAATAAAAAAGCCGAACAGCGGAATGTTTTATTTTTTCACTCGCGTAGTTGAACTTAAATCACACAAATCTTAGTACTTATCACAATGTTTTGTTTTCCTTTTATTGAATATAAATTTAAAGATTCAAACGTTTATTGATTATAAAAACTTATTTATGAATTTAAAAATTTACTGAATAAAAATTAAAAAATTTTATCAACGAAAACTAGACTGTTATAAAAAAATTGCAACTGCAGTGTTTTTAATAAAAATAAAAACGTTAAAAAGGCACCACTTGTTCAAGCGATTTTTTAATTTAACGAACGAGCCTATCTATTAACACTTTTTTTTCAAAAAATTAAACCTTCCAATTATTGTCAAAAAGCTAAAAATATAAGTTTTGTACATGTAATTTACTTCTATGTAAACATATTTGATACAATTTTTTATACTACCTAAAACTAAATTTCCCCTTAAAAATCGCGGCATCCAAATCGGTTTTAGACCCATACTTTCTTAAGCAAAGTTTCTCAAAATGATCCGTAGAACATTTTCCGCATATGCGATTTTTCGAAAAAAAAATCGACCCGCTCTAACCAGTACATCGATCTAAAAAAAACAAATATTTGACTTGGTCATTTCTATGAGGAAAATGTTTGAAAATCAGCCAAGTATTAGTATGTACTCATATATTCGCAGTTGAACAGAAATTGATTGAAATTATAGAGTATGAGAAAATTAGTTTTCTTTGGTGTATTATTCTGGGTATTTAAGATAAAATTAAAGAAATGTAAACGATTTTTTTTTTGCTTTTTTATAAATATTTGTTTGTTAGAAATTAGTTGAATATGTTTATTCTTGTGTGTTATTAATTTCTGCCGTGGTACGATGAAACAAAACAAAAGACTTAAGAAACAAACGCATTTATAATCGTATAATTTTGTAATAGCTTAATGATATATTCAGGCTATAAGCAATTTAAGGAAAGAAGTAAATTAATATGTACAATTACAAAAATAATATCATGAAGAAATTTTACGATTACATGACTTTACAAAATGTGAAAAAGTCAAATTACTTCTAAATAGACCTAGTATAAGTTGTGCTGCAAACCTCTAAATGCGCACACAGCCAATTACCATACCTTCTTCGAGTCCATTACGATCCCTCTCAATGGGAAAAGACAGTTTTGTCTTAATGTCTTGGCTAATTCCTCAAGTTTTCTGAAAAAGGTGCAATGTTGTCTTTATTTCAAAAGCAGGTAAAGGTACGCATATAAAACCGAAAGACTTCAGACCTATAAGTCTTTGCTTCTTCTTTCTTAGAACTTTGGAGCGTATCGTTAATGCGCAGAAATTGATCTAAATCTCTTCTCCATTCGAAACTATCGCATGATGTCGCTATAGCAGTGTCATAGCGTCTTGAAACAGCTCTCTACTTACTTTACCGGTGTAGTATTGTAACGTGCCGTTACAAATATTATTGAATTCTTCCACTTTTATGTATCTACAACACTACCTTCTTTTTATATACCACATATTTTGAACTTTTGCTACCTCCCTTATATTTCCTTTGATGAACCTGGACAGATTAGACATACCTTAGCTGAAAATAAAACTGCATTACAATATTTTTAACGGAAATACAAAATACCCACCTTTATACTTTCTAGATTAAATAAGGTAGAACTTGTGCTCACTGGCCATGCCAAATATATTGGGTACATTCTGGACTCAAAAATTAACCCAGAGCCTAAACACTCAATTCAGGGTGCCCAAAGCATCCTTTGCTCCTCATGTAGAGGGGCCATAGGTAAAATCTAAATACCAGCGGAATTATTTTTATCAAAATATTAAGATCGTCCACTCTAATGATTGCAGGTGCCTTAAGAACCGTACTCTCTAAGACGCTCTTTGTCATGCTTTACTGACTCCCAGTCGAACGGAGTGCACAACAAATTGCTCTTAACTCGGCTGTCCGACTTAGCACTATCGGGAACTGGACCCATTTATCAAAAGCACATTTCATTATTCTGAATAACATTACTAATATCTCTGACCACATTGACTAATGCATATCCACCCGCCTCTTTGACAAAATTCTTTATCATAACAATCTCTGGAGATCCCACATCCCTAGATGACGGATGTTTAGAGGTATAGACGGAGGGATTTAGAGTAAAGAAGGGTGCGGGGTAAAGGGAAGAAAATTTATTTTAGGCTTCCTGATCTATGTAATATTCTTCAAGCCAAGATGTCGGTCATTTATAAAGCAATTAATTGGATAAGATACCACAGAATATGCTATAGGGACATTAGTATCTGTATCGACAGTCAGGCTGCCATCAAATCCCTAACGAAAATACTGGATATCACTTAACGAGATGTAGAAATTTTGTAGCATGACAACATACCAGATAACTCAACTGCGGACAAACTCGCTCAATTCGGTGCTTTCTTTAGTCAAGAAAATAACAACAGCCCAGAACACTTGGTCCAATGAAACTACTTGTTCAATCTCTAGGCAAACATAGCCCACTTAAAACAAAAACGCACAAATTGCTTGGTTTCTCTGCTCGCCAAGGACCCCATAACTTAATCTCAACCTTAACAGGGTATTGTGTTTTTGGGTTGCAGTTGTCACAATATCGAAGAGGAGGAGACAGCTACTCATTTTTTCCACTGCTCCGCTCTCTCAAATTTGATAGCTCTTAATCTGGTAGCGATTTTTTTCATGATTTATCTGATCTAGCGAGTATTACCATTCATAAGATAGGCTCATTCATCAGGCCTATAGGCTGGTATAAATAAACCTGTCATCGATTGTCTGGAATTAATATCTGTCGTTTTTTTTTTCTTTTTTTAGTCTACCCCGTATGGGTGCCACAAAGTAACCGTCTTTAGGACCCAACTGATGCTGACCTATCATCGGCTGACTGTCTAACCTAGTGTAAGTAGATCATTTTAAGTAGTAAGCTCTACCATAAAATAAACTGGATATTGCCGAAGGGCGTTACTAAGAACCAAGTGGCGTTCATCTCTACTCGATGTACGCTCGAGGCGCGGAGTTGATGTAAACAGCAACCATCATTTTGTTATATCTAAAGTTTGATTAAAAGTAGCGGCTCTGAGGTCTGAAACGGCAAAAGCCGATCGGAAAATTGATGTTGGGAAACTGAAATCAGAGTGACATCGAAATGCCTTTATTACATCAATAAACAATCGGTTTCCAGATGTTGTAAAAGGTATGAAAGGTATGTCACTCAGACTTACAATGAGGTTGGTCAACAAAAGTTAGGTTTTAAAGACCATTAAAGAAAAGTGTGGCTCATCCAAGCAACATGGGATCTGGTTGAACAACGTAAGACCATAAAAATTTCAATGCTAAATGCAAATATGGATGTTGGGGAGCTTAGTACCATATACCTATCCAACAGAATAAAAAGGTCTGCAAGGAGAGATAAGAGAATGTTTGCAGATGAACAAGCGAGCCAAGCTGATTCAGCTGAAAATATGTCCCCTAATACAATATATTAAGGACGTTGTGTGGCAAACCTACCTACACCAACAGTCCCATTCTGAGTAGTAGCGGTACACTTCTCTCAAAGCCCTCAAGAAAACGGGCAGCTGGGCTGGCAATCAATATTTTCAAGACAAAGATTATGCCTGGAGGCTATGGCACAAACCCATCGACACACATGAATGTGGACTACGAGGTTATTAGATGTGTAGGTAACTTTTATTATCTTGGTAGTTTGGTATCTACAAAAATAAGGCAAAATCAGAACTCGGCATTCTTCGAGCTATTTGAAAATATCGGCAAATATCAACAACAATCTAAATTAAGAATATATAACTCGAATGTCAAGTCCATCTTGTATTACGGTTGTGAAACTTGGAAACGCGCAAATGTCATCGATAAGCGCCTGCAAACAAATGCTTGCGGCAAATCCACAATATATGGTGGCCGAATCGCATAAGAAATGAAGATCTACTAAACGAGACAACCCAAATCTCTACTTCTGTAGAGGTATGTCAAATTAAGTGGCGGTGGATAGGACACACTCTTCGAAGGCCAAATGCCAACATTGCTCGACCAGCACTTTGTTGGAATCCACAGGGAAGCTGCCGTCGTAGTGGTTCACCTGGAACGTGGAGAAGGTCAATTGATGCAGAGGTACAAGCACAAAACTATTAATTAAATGACATATGCCTAACAACTCGATATAAAAAGTTATTTGAGGCTCTATGCTACTCTGAGAGTCAAGGATAACACAAGAAGAAGTTAAGCCCTTTGGGTTCAAGAAAATATGAAACTTGTAGTTTAGCCGCAGTTTTTATTGTCTTAGCTTTAAGAATTTTCTTCGCTGATGCTTTTTTGACCCATAAAAGTGACGATTTGATAATATAACAATTTGTTTTCTTTGAGTTGAGTTGAGTTGGTACTGTCTTTTTGGGTTGAGTGTATAAAAACTTATTATGGAACAGAAAATTTTTTTTATCGAAAGTTTTCTGCTCTATAGAGAGTTAATCTATATTTAAAGAAGTTATCGAAAGTAACCCTATTCTGGTAAAGATATTTATTGAAAAAGTTCCTACTGTATAGAGAAATCATCGAATCAACTTTTCTGCCATAAAAAAATTGATCAATAACTCTTTATGTTTAACTAGTATTTTCAAAACTTCATATCAAGTCCCTTTTTAATATCTTTTCAAAATCAAGTTCATTTCTTAAGTCTTTTGTTTTCAAACAACTAAATTCATTATAAACTCGAGCAAATTCTTTTACAGTTTTGTGTAACAATTTTCTTGTTTAACATTGCCGTTTGCGTCTTAAGGGTTTTTAATGAAAATAACTGTTCTCTAGTTTTCAACGCTTTTATAAATTGTAATTTAAAGATCAACTACTTACCAACAGCGCTAACCAAGTAATCAAAGATAAGTACAATTTAACAAGAACAACAAGTAAAACATTGATTTTGGAAATTGGAGGTTTTTTTTGTAATTGTGTTGTGTTGGTTTGAAATCTTTAAAGCTAGTGCTATTGATTCGATTTATATTAATAGAAAATCACTAAAAAAATATATTCTCGACAAAATTTTTGAAAAAAGAAAAAAATATAAATAACAAGCTTTAACAAAAGCATACAAAACATTATGGATTTTCATTTAAGCTTAACACATTTTTCATCATCATTATCATTATCAAAAGCAGAGCTGGTGATCTTAAAAGGAGCCAGGGCTATGTCCATGGCTACAGCAGCTATACAAGTTACAAACGATAACAACAGCAAAAGCAGCAGCAACAACAGCTCCAGTTTAAAATTATAAAACGACATTGCCTTTAACCAACGTCATCAACTTTATTTTATAGAGTTTTTTTTATTTTTGTTAAAGTTAAAGAGATTCTTTTTTTGTACGTTTTGTTGCTTTTGCCCTCAATCCATAGGATCAAGATCATAAATAGCAATAAGTTTTCTATTTTTCTAAGCTTTACAGCTTAAGACATTGTCTACTAACTGTTTCAAACGATCAATCAATAGAAATGAACAACAACTGAATACCAACAAAAAACAAAACAAAAAAAAAAGTTTTAGAATAAAATAATATAACACCAGCAGGAGCTTAAGAAATCTGCTGTATAAATGGCAAGTGATCTTCTTATTTTATAGAGATCTATTTTCTTTTTTTTTTTGCATTTCTTGGGTTTCTTTTCAACTTCCAAGACGTCAGCATTTTCAATGAAGAAGGCAAAAGCAGTTAAGTCTGAAAATAACAAAAAAAAAAAAAAACCTAAAAATAAACGTGATCGATTGATTTAAGCGATCGCGCTTAAACTTGACTGCGAATTCGTTTGCTCAAGTTCAACTAGATTGACTGTTGACTAGATAATTGTTGCTCAATAACAATAGCAGCAACATGACCAGCAACAACAATAACAACAACGGTAATATAAGACAGCAACAGCATATTTACTAAATATTATTATGCTTAAACTTAAAAATTCATTGGCTTTTTTCTCTAGTATTTATTCTTTGTATTTTATACTGTCTCATTTTCTTTCTTAGCTTCTTAACTGATAAATAAATTTTTCATAACTCCTGAGGAGCTACAGTTTTTCAGAAGGGCCTAATAGTTTGTTACTTAATTTTTAATCCTCAGCATTGATTTGCCATATGGTCGTTTTGAAACATCCCATGAAGAAGAGAGGATACAGCTTTTACTCTTTTAGGAAATAACTAATGGAGACAATTTTACACTTATTATAACTTATTCGATAGGAATACTTTACTATAGAAAAGTTGACGATAGAAAGATTTTACTATAGAAAAGTTGACGATAGGAAAACTTTGCTATAGAAAAGTTGACAATATTAAGACTTTACTATAGAAAAGTTGACGATAGCAAGACTTTACTATAGAAAAGTTGACGATAGCAAGACTTTACTATAGAAAAGTTGACGATAGGAAAACTTTTCTATAGAAAAGTTGACGATAGGAAGACTTTACTATAGAAAAGTTGACGATAGGAAGACTTTACTATAGAAAAGTTGACGATAGGAAGACTTTACTATAGAAAAGTTGACGATAGGAAGACTTTACTATAGAAAAGTTGACGATAGGAAGACTTTACTATAGAAAAGTTGACGATAGCAAGACTTTACTATAGAAAAGTTGACGATAGGAAGACTTTACTATAGAAAAGTTGACGATAGGAAGACTTCACTATAGAAAAGTTGACAATAGGAAGAATTTACTATAGAAAAGTTGACGACAGAAAGACTTTACTATAGAAAAGTTGACGATAGGAAGACTTTACTATAGAAAAGTTGACGATAGGAAGACTTTACTATAGAAAAGTTGACGATAGGAAGACTTTACTATAGAAAAGTTGACGATAGGAAGACTTTACTATAGAAAAGTTGACGATAGGAAGACTTTATTATAGAAAAGTTGTCGATAGGAAGACTTTACTATAGAAAAGTTGACGATAGGAAGACTTTACTATAGAAAAGTTGACGATAGGAAGACTTTACTATAGAAAAGTTGACGATAGGAAGACTTTACTATAGAAAAGTTGACGATAGGAAGACTTTACTATAGAAAAGTTGACGATAGGAAGACTTTACTATAGAAAAGTTGACGATAGGAAGACTTTACTATAGAAAAAATGACGATAGGAAGACTTTACTATAGAAAAGTTGACGATAGGAAGACTTTACTATAGAAAAGTTGACGATAGGAAGACTTTACTATAGAAAAGTTGACGATAGGAAGACTTTACTATAGAAAAGTTGACGATAGGAAGACTTTACTATAGAAAAGTTGACGATAGGAAGACTTTACTATAGAAAAGTTGACGATAGGAAGACTTTACTATAGAAAAGTTGACGATAGGAAGACTTTACTATAGAAAAGTTGACGATAGGAAGACTTTACTATAGAAAAGTTGACGATAGGAAGACTTTACTATAGAAAAGTTGACGATAGGAAGACTTTACTATAGAAAAGTTGACGATAGGAAGACTTTACTATAGAAAAGTTGACGATAGGAAGACTTTACTATAGAAAAGTTGACGATAGGAAGACTTTACTATAGAAAAGTTGACGATAGGAAGAATTTACTATATACAAGTTGACGATAGTAAAACTTTACTATAGAATAGGAAGACTAGGAAGACTAGAAAGACTCAAGCTAATTTTCTATAGAATTTTTTTGTCAAACATTTTTTTATAAAAAATTTTCTTGTTAAAAATTTTTCTATAGAAAAATTTCTGATAACAAATATAAATATAATTTTATCAAAGATTTCTATAGTTAATTTTTTTGATAAAAACTGTTTCTATAGAAAACCTCTTTATCAAAAATGTAGCTATAGAATTTTTTCTTATCAAAAATTTTTCTATAGAAAACTTTCTCATCAAAAATTTTTCTGTAGAAAACTTTTTTATCAAAAATTTTTCTATAGAAAACTTTTTTATCAAAAATTTTTCTATAGAAAACTTTTTTATCAAAAATTTTTCTATAGAAAACTTTTTTATTTAAAATTTTTCTTTGGAAAACTTTTTTATCAAAAATTTTTCTTTTGAAAACTTTTTTTATCAAAAATTTTTCTTTGGAAAACTTTTTTATCAAAAATTTTTCTTTGGAAAACCTTTTTATCAAAACTTTTTCTATAGAAAACTTTTTTATCAAAAATTTTTCTATAGAAAACTTTTTTATCAAAAATTTTTCCATAGAAAACTTTTTTATCAAAAATTTTTCTATAGAAAACTTTTTTATCAAAAATTTTTCTATAGAAAACTTTTTTATCAAAAATTTTTCTATAGAAAACTTTTTTATGAAAAATTTTTCTATAGAAAACTTTTTTATCAAAAATATTTCTATAGAAAACTTTTTTATCAAAAACTTTTCTATAGAAAACTTTTCTTATCAAAAATTTTTCTATAGAAAACTTTTTTCAAAAAGAAGTGTATTTGCATTTGATCCCAAACCTGTTACATTTATTTATTAATGTAACAGATCAATTTATTGATAAAAAGCCAAAAAATGTTTGCGGAGAAACCAAATTCCTCGACGCGTTTCGATGGTTGGTTAAGCCATCTCTTCAGGAGGATTATCCCCAATTCTTTAGCTTTTTCTATAAAAAAATTTTTATCCAAAATTTTTCTATAGAAAATTTTTTATCCAAAATTTTTCTATAGAAAATTTTGTATCCAAAATTTTTCTATAGAAAATTTTTTATCCAAAATTTTTCTATAGAAAATTTTTTATCCAAAATTTTTCCATAGAAAATTTTTTATCCAAAATTTTTCCATAGAAAATTTTTTATCCAAAGTTTTTCTATAGAAAATTTTTTATCCAAATTTTTTTTATAGAAATTGTTTATCCTAAATTTCTCTATAGAAAATGTTGTAACCAAAATTTTTCTATAGAAATTTTTTTTATTAAAAATTTGTGTACGGAATTTTTTTTATAAAAAATTTTTTATCCAAAATTTTTCGACAGAAAATTTTTTTATTAAAAATTTGTGTACGGAATTTTTTTTACAAAAATTTTTGTAAATTGTTTTATCGAAAAATTGTCTATAGAAAATTTTTTATGAAAAATTTTTCTATAGAAAATTTTATCATCAAAAATTTTTCAATAAATTTTTTTTTTTTTTATCAAAAATTTTTCAATAGAAAATTTTTTTATCAAAAATTTTTCTTTAGAAAATTTTGTTTAAAAAATTTTTCTATAGAAAAATTTTTGATAAAAAAATTTTCTATTGAAAAATTTTTGATAAAAAAAAAATATTGAAAAATTTTTGATGATACAATTTTTTTATCAAAAATTTTTTATAGAAAATTTTGTTATCAAAAATTTTACTATAGAAAATGTTTTTATCAAAAATTTTTCTATAGAAAATTTTTTTTATCAAAAATTTTTCTATAGAAAATTTCTTTTATCGAAAATCGAAAATTTTTTATTAAAAAGTTTTCTGTAAAAAAATATTTCTATCGAAATTTTTTCTACAGAAAATATTTCTATCGAAATTTTTTCTATAGAAAAATATTTTTATAGAAAATTTTTCTACAAAAAATGTTTAACAGAAAAATATTTAAATTAATGATCGTGATATTAACGAAAATTGCAAAAATTCTTCGGCTTCTGGTGGTATGAATTACCTACGCCTGGTTATAGATCATTATTCTACCCTAAACTTATAAAGAAGGACACATACTTATTCGTCTTAGGCCACCTCAAAATTCCACTCCACTTCTCTATTTATCTTCATTCATTTTTAGTTTATAAAATTATGAACATGCCTACCAACAAGTGGCTTCTTCATCATCATCTCAACCAGTGGCAGTGGCTGGCTGGCTCTATGCAACAGTATACCAACTCATTTAATTCCGGCCAATCTGTCAGTCTGTCAGATTTTCTTAGTAGATTTTTTTTCTTTCTGTTTTTTAGTTCTAAATGTTTTAAGAAAAAAGTCATGATTTTTTTTATTTTTCATCTTAAATTGAAACACTAGTAAAAAAATGTTCTATTGGCGGTATTTACCATTTGATGAATGATGACTCATTTAAACTTCATTCTTCATTGCAAGCCCTGCTCGCCTTACGAGTAACTCGTCTCAAAACTGCAAATGTTATAAGTAAAACAATACGATAACAGTAACAAAACCAAGAAAATTAAATCACTACATTTTAATTCATATTAAGATGATTAAATAAGTAATTGTTTAACAATTTTCCGTCTATTAGAAAAAACACATACATACATATATACATAGTTAAAATATTGCATTTATTTCTATTAGAAAAAACCCTATAACTGAGAAAACCACATAACTAATACACAAGCAAGTTTTTATAATAGAGACAAAACAAAAAATCAGCAGATGTTTATGCGGTTAACAGAATCTTTATAAGACTGTAATAGGCTTAAGTGATGCACAGTGGGACAAATTGGTCTATCAATAAATTATACAAAAATTACGTTTTTATTCCAAAGAAAATACTTTTCACCTCCAACGACAATCGGATCTAGACAATGGAAAAGTACACAATAACTTTTGTCTATATCTAAATTTTTTTCGAAATCTCAAGTGGGCGTGACCCCTCTCATATAACTCATATATAATGTTAATGCTAAAAGGCCTTATCCTGGTTTTAGCATTAATATTGTGATTGACAAAGAATTACTCTTTGTTTTAATATATATAATTGCTGAATTCCTTGAGAATATTGCTGTCCCTTTCTAAATTAAGTCCGAATCTAATTGTCAAATCGGCTAAGAGGTCTAAGATGAAGTTTCCGGTTTTTAGCCTAATAAGATTTTTCCTTCTTCTTAACATAGCTCTTCAAGAGAAAGGTAACGTCCAAATAAAGCTCCATTTTCCTACTCCACATTACAATAATTGCCTTTTTATTTCATATTGCTACAACTTTGGTTGGTATATTGGTTGAGAGTAATTTACCCTAATTTGGATCCAAAAGTACAAATAGTTTTTCTTCTACCAGTACTAAAGTTCCTCATCCCAACATTTGGCCCAGTCGAACCGGATTTTGAAGG
The DNA here is from genome assembly GCA_933228675.1 of Stomorhina lunata. Taxonomy (NCBI): domain Eukaryota; kingdom Metazoa; phylum Arthropoda; class Insecta; order Diptera; family Rhiniidae; genus Stomorhina; species Stomorhina lunata. The sequence goes on along the minus strand of OW121740.1, from coordinate 45,216,455 downwards.
AAACATATAGATTTGATCTCTGGGAATTCTATCGAGTGGTTACTCTTTTGCCATACAACTCTTGTCATCAACATTTTCTCAACTTCTCAATATATCATTAACATAAATCAGGTACGTTTACATTTTGCTTGTGACATTCCATTAGTTCTAAAAGTGCATTCAGGAAAGCGAAAGGGCATTTTTTTTAAATCGTGTTAAAATTACATTTGCTGCTATATTGATAGCCAACATGTGTAAATGAAATCAAATCAAAAAAAAAAATCAAAAGTGCTTAATAAAATAAATTTCTACTTATTGGTTAATAATTTAATAATTTTTGATATTCCTATTAAATAATATTACATATTTGAATAATTAAAAAAAAAAAAAAGAATTAACAAAACCAACAAAAAATTTAAGAAATAAAGAAACAAAGAAATAAAGAAGAAATAAAGGAAACTACAAAGAGAAGAAACGTGGATTTACTCCTGTCAAAAAAAGCAACGTGATCACTACCAGCACCCGTAAGTCCGTTTGATATTTTTTTTAATTCCTACGCATTTTTAATTCCTACGATATTTAAAAGAAATTCCAAAATTATTTGTTCAATAATTTTGATAGAAAAAGTTAATAATTGGTCACTAAGTTTACGGCGAATTGTCTTTATTCCACAATCCCCTCTGGTTCCCCCTTTTGCAAATTCTTTTACAGAATTATATTCGTATGGTAATGCAGTTCTCCTTTGCTGTATTACTTTATTTTACATCACACTGTTAAATTATTTTTATTCCTGCTAATACAATTCTCTTGAGTGATTTAAGACTATTTTTTTCACTCGCTCTGTGATATTGATGATCTCTTTAATTTGAAAATATATACATCTCTTTAAGTTACAACAATCGATCTCTTAACCTATAGTTCTTTGTCGTTAAGTTGAATTTGCTTACAGCTTTTGTTTCTATTAGAGTGTTGCCGAGAGGATGTATGTTAGGAAATCTTTTTAACCAAATTTAGTAAAGTTATTTAAAATGTTGCAAAATATATATACAATTTTTAAAAGTACTTATATAAATATAAACAAATAAAACAATACAAAGTGCTACTTAATTCTCAATTGGTTAAAGAACTACAATTCATTCAATTCCTAAAGTAAATCAAATTATCTAAAATAAATAAATTAAGCTTAATTCTAAATTTATTAAATTTTACTACTACTATAAATAATCCTACATCATACAAAAAAATATTATAACAAATTTTTGTTAAAATAATTATTCATAAATAATTCGTTTTCCCAAAAATTAAAATTAAAAGTGTACAAAATAATTTTTTCGTGCTCCTAATTCATAAATAATATTCAAAATTTTTCATCCATAACAATTTTGGAAACATTTTCAACAAATTCGATAGTATTTATGCAAAGTTTAAGATCTGCACGACAACACTGTTCCTTTTGTTTAATTTTTCATAATTACATCCCAAACCAGCACATATTCTAGTTGAATATTTGGAAAATATAGAGCTTCTTCAATAAACCAAGCAAAACAATATATCTTTTTATGTATTAATTCAATATATAAACAAAAGAGTTTTTTCCAAATTTAATATTTGAATTAAATTAAAAAAGAGTTTTTTCCAAATTTAATATTTGAATTAAATTAGAAATTTTTTAAACTAATTTAAATACGAATGTTACCATTCTCTAAAACATTTAATAATTATTTTTAATATATGATATGAAAATTTGCTGTTATATTTTCAAATGAAAATTACATACATTAATAACAAAAAACATAAATAAGTTTCAAAATTTTTTAATAACAAAAAGTATAAATAAAAAGCTAGTTCTTTAAATAAACGATTGCATCCTTTTACTCGTTGGTTCAGTGATATAGTGGTTCGGTGATTTCAAAAATTTCAGTATTATTGAGGGTACAGACCTAATGAATATTTAGTCCCTTGAAATAATACTAGGTTTGTAATATATTAAAGTTCAACGAATTTTACGAAATTTATTTGACTTTTTCCTGTTTTTATTTCTGTTACTATATATGAATTCAATACAATAAATATTTAACAATTGAATTTTTTCAAAAATCTTTTGAATTTCGGTTGGTTCGAGCAAAGTTTTTTGAATAATTTATCAAAATATCTATATATTTTGGCGATTTTTCATAACTTTTTGACATTTACAAATTTTCTATTGGGATCTTGATTAAAACTTTTATTTGTTATCATAGTTTTCGAAATTGTTTGCTACATTCGGTAATTTTGCGATATTTTCTCATCCATTTAATCCGAATTTCTCCATCGGTGGTAACATTTTTAAAAGTTTCAAGATTATTTCCTATCCTAGTTACTATAGCGACAAAATTTTCAAACTTTTAATAAATTTAGAGTTGCTATTTTAGTACCAAATTGATTTGTATTGCTCTTCAATTCGAATCATTCGTTATTTTTCAATATTTGTAGTTCAAAGATTGTCTAAGATATACAAATAAATTTCAAAATGTCGTTGGACAATTTTATTCGCTTATCCGATAGCATGGTTGAATTTGAGGCAGACCTTAATGACAACCAATATCCGTTGACTTCGCTACATACCCTTGAAGTACATCGTCAGGAGTTAAGGTCAAGTTGGAATAGAATTAAGGGTGCTGTTGTGAGTCGAAAACTTTCACATTCACCCTCGTACAATGACAAACTGCATTGCTGTCATTTTGGAAACAAATTAAGAATTAAGTTGATAGTATTGAATTACAATAAACGCGTACAATGAAAAGTGCATTGTACGCAATAATATATTAATAATAATATAAGAATTAAGTTGATAGTATTGAATTACAATAAACGCGTACAATGAAAAGTGCATTGTACGCAATAATATATTAAATAAGTCAATAGTTAAATTAGTATAAATAGTAATAACATTTAGTTAAGAGGGGGAATTTTTGTAAATAAAGCAACCAATCAACACCTACTATTAGTAGGCAATCCACTAAATAATTGTTTTTTATTTTAAATAAAAAAAAGCCTGACATACACCAGCCTTTAAAGCGGGTCCCTGGACGGCAATACTTTAAAATAAGAAAACATAACATTTTGGCGCAGCCGGTAACCGCGGAAAAAATTTTTTCGTATAAATTATTAAAATTCGGTTTATAATTTTAATTACGAAATTTTGCGCGGGTTAAGAACTAACTGGGTTTTGTATTCCTAAGGTACATGATAGGAGCGGTCCAATAAAAGACTAAACACTAGCTACCTTTGGATCGTTTTGTCCTGCATTGAAGGAAACATAAGACCCAAATAGGGATTGTGCAAGATTGGCAAACTGATAAGACTTCAGTTTGAAAGTTGCGTACAAAAAAAAAAAAAAAACCCAAACAAAATTATAATATTATTAATAATAAAATTAATAAATATAATAATAAATAAAAAGTTTCAAACGAAGTTGGTTAAATCGTCCTGCGTCACAGCACAAGATAATTTGATAAAAGACTAAACACTAGCTACCTTCGGATTATCTAGTGCTGGGGAGTGGAGCGGTAAGACTAACTGGTTGTGCACAGGGTAAGGCGGACTTGTTAAAGCTACGCTACTTCCGGCTTGCCTTGGGCAACTTTTGGAACTTTAATAATACAACGGTTTACTTTACTGCTCGAAGGAAAATGACGACAGTCTATGGATCTATGGTAAGTATATTCTAAATGGACAATCCTCAGACAAAAACCGACGAACTTATAAGTAAATTAAACAGACATAGTTACTCTGTTGACAGCTTACAGGTTTTAGCGTGGGAGGAATTAAGACGTATAAATTTAGACAAGAAGGTTATAAACGGACATAGGGAAAAAATAAGACAGAATAAACTAACAAAATTAGATGAAGTAGGATATTTGATACAATTGATAGGAGAACTGAATGAGGACCAATCGACAGAGTTAAAAAATAAAGTAAGTGAATTAGAAGAGACAAAGAGGTTGTGTGAAAATCAGAGCAAGAAACTGAGGGAACAGATAAATTATACAGACAATTTATTAGAAGAAGTCGTAGCGGAAAATTCCGAGTTATTGCAAACTTTAAAGAAAAAGGGATTAAGCGAAAAGGAAATTGATAGACATATAAAACAAGAACAACTGATAAACACAAAGGACGACACTATACAAAGACTACAGACTGCATTGGAGAACGCGAGGCGAGAATTAGATACTATAGACAGATCAAGATCACCGACTCAATCGTTGAGCTTAGAGTTGAAAGGTGCTGGAATACCTTCAATAGTCGTAACTGGGGCTCAAACAGCAGAGACACAAGGTCAGGAGATTTTATCGAAGGTAAAAACTGTGTTGAGGAACGCAAAGAAAGCCGGCAGTAGAGAGTACACGGCGGAGACAAAATCCAGAAAGCTAACCGAGCTAGAGGGGTATAAACAGTCATTTGAGGAATTAGCCATCACCGACGTACACGTTTTGGAAGACTTCAGAATTTCTCTAGAGACAGCGCAAAATATCTTAGAAAGACGGTGTCAATCTCCTTTACCTGAATCAAAAATAGACAAAATGCCAGCCTTGTCGGAAATAATAAAGATAGTGAACAACGCTGTTCCTACATTCTTTGGTACTGAAGGGCCCGACTTGTCATCGGAAGTATTTAGATACATTCAAGGATGCAAAATGGTGGAGAGAGAGCTGTTAACCCATGCCGATGGTCAACTATCTCAGGATATAATTGAATGCCTTAAATTAAGACTTATGGGTTCCGCTTATTCGAAGTTATCACAGTCTAATTTTAACTCAATAGATGCTCTTTGTGATAGCATAAAAAAAGTATACCTAAAAAAGAAAAATGTCGACCAGATAAGGGAGTTGATTATAAACAGTAAACAGAACGTAAGGGAACCAGCTAGTAAGTTTGGAGAGCGGCTAGAGAGCTTACTGAAGGAAGCTATTGAAGCAGTTAGTAGTGAGTGGCCAGAAGGAGCAGGTCGTAGCGCAATGATCGCCGACTTTAAGAGGATTGCTGTTAAAAGCTTCATTAAGGGACTGAGAGACCAGGCACTGAAGGTAAGATTCATTGGACAGGAAAAGCACGAGTTGAACTCCTTGGTATCACTGGTGGAAGAAGCGGAGGAACTTCTTGGAGAAGGTCAGCATGTTATAAATGCGATTTCTTCTCTGACACCCTGTAGTTTCTGCAATGAGCAAGGTCACGAAAGGGTAAATTGCCGAAAACGTTTAAATACACCGTACTGTATTAACTGTGGCATATATGGACATGAGGTCGGCCCGATGTGCGAAGACAGAAGCAGTAGGAAAGTGACTTGTGATCACTGTAGAAAAAAGGGTCACACAGTAGAACATTGCAGACAAAGATTGGCATCATTGTATTGCAGAGTGTGTCGGACAACTGGTCATCAGGAAAATCAGTTTTGTGGCCAAAGGCAGCAAAGTGATCAAAACCAGTGGAGGAGCAACCGACCAACTAACACCAAGATACCCCCGGACAGAAATTTTGAAATGAGAAACAACAGTGCGATGGTAAAAAACCGAACCAAAAATGGGACCCAACTGTGTTACAAATGCGGTCAACCAGGCCACTTTGCGGGAGCATGTCGGAATAATTCTGTCCCACGAAGTGCAAACTACTCTCGGACAAAAGAAAGTCCAATAAATAATTCGGGAAATGCCAATCGACCCAGTTACGGCCAATAACTGGGGTAGAAGAAATAAATAACACGATTACTTGGCGCAAACATAAAAAGGAGAAAGTCCATGAAAATTTAACAGATGAAGAACCTAAGCAAAAGTTACAGGATGTCCCTGAGGCAGGAGAAGCTACTAAAGTGATCCACAAGGGTACGGTTTCCACCACGCGCTCTTGCCGAGATGTCAAGGAAAAAGAACAAGTGGTACTTGTTGACACAGGAACTAAAGTCAGTACAACAACAACAACAGGGAAACAAGTCACGGGTACTGCTCATAAGAGAAAAACATTCGAAGATAGCCAAATCAATATAAGTAACAGTGGAATAGAGTCACCCGACAGTGTGGACACAGTTTTCATCACGCTTCCATGCCAAGAGGCAAAGGAAGGAAAACTGGTCTTACTTGTAGACACTGGGGCAGATTCCAGCATAGTGAAAGAAGAGGCTATTAACGCTTTTCAGAACGGAAATAAGAGAGAAGTAAGAAAATTGGCTGGAGCCTTTGGAGGCAGTGCTTCAACGTTGGGCGCAGTACAGATACATGTGGTTGGAGGGAAAGCTCCATGGATTTTTCATGTGGTCGCTCAAGGAAGCGGAGTTCCAGGTGACGGAGTTCTCGGGCGAGATAATATTTGGGGGAAAAGTATAATAAATTCCATGACTCGAACCTTGAAAATTTTCGAGAACAACAATTTAGTTAAAACATTCTTGCTACAAAATGAAAGAGCGAGCATAGAATCAACAAACATTAAAAATTTCCTGGTTAAGGAGAGGACAATTACTATGGTGCCAGTTAATTTGAAAACGAAGGACAAAACTGTGGTGATTCACAAGCAACAACTTCACCCAGGGGTCTATGTAGGAAATACTATAGTCAACGTTCGCAACGGAAATGCAATAGTACCCGTATTGAACGCAACAGAAGAAAGTATGCCGGTGGGCAAAAACATAAAAATACAGTTCTCGAGGTTAAATCATTACACGGTCCATAAAGAAACCGAAACTTTAAAGACACCCATTATAGACGGGACTGAAAGAATAAGAGAATTGAAAGAATTATTAATGAAGGAAAAAGATTGGAACTCGGAGGAAAGAGCTTCGATGAACGCAATCTGCGAAAAATATCACGATGTATTTATGCTGTTTGGAGATAAGCTGCCCTTCACCACGCTGATTGAACATAAAATACCCACAAAATTGGATCAACCACCAATCAACCAGAAGCAGTACAGGCTACCCCATGTACACAAGGACGAGATTAATCAACAAGTATCTGAGCTCTTAAAAGAAGGAATTATAGCTCCGAGCACATCACCATGGAATTCACCTCTATTATTGGTGCCTAAAAAATCACAGGACGGAAAGACCAAGTTTAGAATGGTTGTGGATTTCCGGAAACTTAATGACGTCACTACTAAGCAGGTATTTCCTATTCCCCGAATAGATGAAATATTAGATCAATTAGGAAACAGCAGATACTTCACCACTCTGGATTTGGCAAGTGGGTATCATCAAGTGCTGTTGGATAAGGAAGATAAGAAAAAAACAGCTTTTAGCACAGACAAAGGACATTTTGAGTTCAACAGAATGCCGTTTGGGTTGACAGGTGCTCCAGCAACGTTCCAAAGAGTTATGAATACAATATTAACAGGCCTTCAAGGTTTAGATTGTTTTGTGTACCTAGATGACATAGTCATTTACGGAAGGAATGTGGCAGACCATGAGAAAAAAATAACGAACGTTTTATCTCGTCTGCGCGACAGCGGTCTTAAATTGAATACGGGAAAATGTCAGTTTCTGAGGAGAGAAATTGTTTACTTGGGACATAAGTGTTCAGAAAAAGGAGCACTCCCCGATCCCACGAAAGTAGAAAGTGTGAAGAACTTAAATCCTCCAAGAAGTATAAAAGAAGTTCAAGCGCTACTAGGGTTAGTCAACTACTACCGAAAATTTGTAAAGGGTATGGCGGAGCTGGCATCACCAATAACCCGCCTGCTCAAGAAAAACTCCAAATTTGTCTGGACAAAGGAGTGCCAACAAGCCTTTAATAGAATTAAGGAAAACATTATTAGTCCTCCCATTCTAATTTACCCAGACTTTTCGGAATCTTTCCGTGTAACCACAGATGCTAGCAACGAAGCACTGGGAGCAGTACTTTCACAGCTAAGGGATGGCAAAGACCACCCCATAGCATTCGCGAGTAGGACCTTAAGCGACACTGAAAAAAGGTACTCAACAATTGAAAAGGAAATGTTAGGCATAGTGTGGGCGACACGCACTTTCCGCCCCTATTTATTGGGACGACCTTTTACTGTATTCACGGATCACCAACCCTTGAGGGGCATTGCAAACCTAAAAGACCAGACTTCGAGACTTGCTCGGTTCAGGCATAAATTGTCGGAGTATGAATTCGACATTGCCTACAAGCCGGGAAAAACCAACTTAAATGCTGATGCGCTGAGCCGACTTCCTGTAGAAGACCAGAAAATACAGGTTGTTACCAGAGCTCAAAAAAGAGAGTTAAATAAAACAAGCATAAAAGAAGCTCAAAATAATGAAGATTCATCAGAAGAAAGGATCGCTGAGGAAAATTTCAGTATGGAGCACAGAGATGCCGTTAAAATTTTAACCGACAGAAAGGACATCGAAGAAGTTCTTCGAAGCTTTCATGACTCGCCTTTAGGTGGGCACCAGGGTGTCTGGAAGACCATAAGGCGAATTAGGAGACAATACAGATGGAAAGGTATGCAACGGGATATTAACAATTATATAAGAAAGTGTCAGAAGTGCCAAAAGAACAAGTGCGGACCAGTCGGCAAAGAACAAATGGTGTTAACCGACACACCGCAAAGACCATTTGAAAAAGTTTATATGGACATGGTGGGCCCTTTGCCAACCACCACTGCAGGCAACAAATACATTCTCACTTTTCAAGACGATTTGTCGAAATTTTTTATTTGTGCACCAATGCCGGATGCGGAGGCTGAAACGGTGGCGAAAATTTTTTACAGTGAAATCATAACCAAGTATGGTATTCCAACAAAATTAATAACGGACAATGGCTCGAATTTCACTTCCAAGCTTTTCGGAAGTGTCTGTAAACTTTTGAGGATAAAGAAACAACATATCACTCCATACCACCCTCAAGCAAACGGGTCGTTGGAAAGAAGCCATCGACCACTTACAGAATATCTAAGGAGTTTTGCAAAAGAGGACGGATCAAACTGGGATCAGTGGTTGCCTTCGGCTATGCATGTGCATAACCATACAGATCATACAGCCACCAACCAAACTCCCTTTAGAGTACTCTATGGTTTTGACGCACCTTTACCGTCGAATCTTAAGGTTAGTACTCCTTTATACAATCCTTATGACTATCCAAAATTTCTCAAGTACCAAATTCAGCGTGCATACGAGATGGCGCGCAAACATCAGATAAAGGCAAAAATAAAAGCGAAAGAACGGTATGACAAAAATGCAAAAAATAGTATAATTCATATAGGTGATCAAGTGTTGGTAAGGAATCAAACACGGAAAAACAAGCTCTCACCCCTATGGGAGGGGCCTTATAAAGTGACAGGTATTCCCTCCCCAGTTAATGTTCAAATACTAGCGAAAGGAAAGCAGAAGATTCTACACCGTAATTTGGTCAAGCTTTACAGACAAAACCAAGAACAAATAGTGTCAACCGACAAATCATCGTCGCCAAAGAATTATAGTCTATTCTTTGAAAAAAAGAATACTTACAAACATACTAACGACAGAATAACCTCATCGGGTAGTGAACAGCGTCACGAAACGGCGAGTGATTCAAAAGGTATTAGTGCTTCTATAGAAAAATTCAATCTTTGTGATAGTACAGAAGACAAGGGTGTTCGCACTTCATCGCATTCCTATGATAGAGATAGTACAGGACCATTGTTGACTTCCACCACGTCCCATAATAGTACGGACGATAATACAGAAGGCTTATGTGGTCTAAGAAATATCGGTAATACTTGTTTTATGAACACCATTATTCAGTGTTTTAATCACACAAATGAATTGACAAAATTCTTACTAAATCATAATGCAACGAAATCTACAACGTCCAAAAATCAACAAATCTTATTTGAGCTTTCCAAATTAATTAAGGAAATGTGGAGAGGTAATGTAAACACCGTAACACCTACGGAATTAAAACGAGCCTTTTCTGCCAAATATCACATGTACAGTAACTACAATCAACAAGACGCTCAAGAATTTTTACGATTATTTTTGGATTCGTTGCATGGTGCCCTCAATACTGGTACAAAGGGTGAACATTTAAAAATAGATGATAATTTAAGTGACAATAAAAAGGCCGAACTTACTTGGAAATGGTATGGCCGTCATGAGAATTCTTTAATACGTGATTTATTTGTAGGTCAACTTAAGAGTACATTAAGATGTACCACGTGCGGCAATACTAGCGTTACTTTTGATCCCTTTTGGGATTTAAGCGTTCCCCTACCTTCATCGTCAAGTTGTAAGCTTGACACCTGCTTGGATTTGCTTTTACGCGAGGAGGTTTGGGAGGGCGACGACATGCCTACATGTTCAAAATGTCAAACGCGGCGAAAATGTACAAAAAACTTTAAAATTCAACGATTTCCAAAGTATCTTGTTATACATTCAAAACGTTTTTCTGAGACATTGAAGAGTAAACTCTCGAATATTGTCGAATTTTCCACGGGTGAACGTGAATTGAATATGGGTCCTTATGATGCCAATGCTAACCCAAATATTTGCTATTCCTTATATAGTGTCACAAATCATATGGGTTCAACTGCTGGTGGACATTATGTAGCTATTTGCAAACATCCTGTCTCAAAGAAATGGCATAAATTCAATGATAATCTTGTGAGTGATTCATTGTCGGAACATAATCTTGTCTCGTCCAGTGCTTATATATTATTCTATGAACGTGTGTAAATAAATATGATGTTAAACTTCCACGTAAAATTGAAAACAAAAAAGAAACAGCAACGATGTTGAAATCATGTTAAAATGGTAAAATAATAATAACAACCTGATAGAAACAAATTAGTAATTTATTATATGATATGGGATGACTAAATTTTGTTGGCGCCCCCCAGGTGGAATCGAACCACTTCGACGTTAATCGACTACAGGTTTGAAGCCTGCAAAACAAAGAAAAACCATTAGAAAGAAGTAATGAGAACAAACAAAACAAATTTTTGTATTTTAAAAATAAAAATGTTTAAACAAAAATTTGTGTATAATAAAATTTAGAAAATATTATAAGTACAAAATTTTTAAATTAACTTTTGCATTATTTACCAAAAAAAAAAAAAAAAGGTCTAATTTAAAAAATTTTTTATTTAAACTGTTAAGGTGCCAAAGATTTTTTAATCTGCATTTTTCTGTCGATTTTTTGAAAATTATAAGCCCGCGAATAATTTTCTATTGAAATCGTTTAAACAGCTAAAGTGTAATAATTCCTTTTTCTCTTTATAAAAAAAAATTATAAAAAAAAACTTTTTATAATTTTTTTTTGAAAAAATTAAACTGAACTCACTTTTTAATGAATAAAGTGCTGACATATCAGTTGAAATTTGAAACAAAAGCAACAAATAAAGTTAAAAAAAAAAAAAAAGAAAAAAATTATTAAAAATAATAACAACACACTATATATGTACATAGTATTACATGATAAGCATTTGCAAAAAATATACATATAAATATATAAATAAACATATATAATTGTAAGTCAAAAGAAAAGAATTTATAAATATGTATCTCTAGATCAATAAGTAAGAATAGGTTAATTCTCAGTACGGTGCTCTCCAACATAAGCAGTTAATGATTTATCATCTCTGGAAAGCTTAGATGTGGAGCAGTCGCAACATTTCAATGCAACCGACTCAGTGTCAACCAATTGCAGATCAAAACAAAAGTCAAGTTGTCTGTTGTTGCAATCAAAGAGCACATGCTGAAAGTTAGTATAAGCCTCTAAGATGCAAGTAAAGTCCAAAAACATCTAACCTACAACGTGATTATCTCTGGCGGAATTATAGATGTACGGGACTTCCCAAGTTCGAGGATCTAATTAAAAGTTCTTGTATTAGATCTCCCTGGAGCAAATGTTGAAATTTGTTTTTATATGCAGACTAAGTTGTATAACAGCAGTCTAAGTTATGTAACAGCCCCATATTCGGGTTCATAAACCGCTGGATGTCATTCTAGATAAAGAAACTATGTGCTACTCAATTCTTCGCTGGCAATCAAATGAAACATACTCTTCAGTAGTGGCTATTCTTGCCAATTGGTTTCCTAAGAAACAAAATGCGTCATGTGTTTGTTTTGGCTACCATTCATATACTTTTTGCCTGAAGATGTATTGAAACCAACGTCGAATGATAGTCTATATAAAGAATAGACCGATCAAAAGAAGGATTCTAGCCTGCTACATTGTTAGTTTGTGCAGGAAATAATCTGAAATAACACTATTACTACATCCAATAACTGCCTATTTTACGATACCTATAAGAAATTTCAGTTACGAAAAACAACATTAACAACAACATCAGCTACAACACATCTACAACCAGTTCAACTACTCGAAAAAAAAAAATCAACAAGAAACAACAACAGCAACAACCAACATTTTTGAGAGCATTGTAAGAAATATTTCCATAGTTTTAGGTACCATAAGAAATTTAAAAAAAAAGGATTGTAAAAAAAAAAAAAAAAAAAAAAAAAAAAAAAAAAAAAAAAAAAAAAATAATAATAACATATTTAAAATGAAAGTTTATCAACACATATTAAAAATTTATCAACTTAATTCTTATTGAAGCCTTCCAATAGCATGGCAAAATAAACGGTCAATAACAGATCATATAAAGTCAATGTCAAACAGAATTTTAAAGAACATCCAGTTCCTGGATGTACTTTCTGTAAAGGGGGGAGGAATGTTGTGAGTCGAAAACTTTCACATTCACCCTCGTACAATGACAAACTGCATTGCTGTCATTTTGGAAACAAATTAAGAATTAAGTTGATAGTATTGAATTACAATAAACGCGTACAATGAAAAGTGCATTGTACGCAATAATATATTAATAATAATATAAGAATTAAGTTGATAGTATTGAATTACAATAAACGCGTACAATGAAAAGTGCATTGTACGCAATAATATATTAAATAAGTCAATAGTTAAATTAGTATAAATAGTAATAACATTTAGTTAAGAGGGGGAATTTTTGTAAATAAAGCAACCAATCAACACCTACTATTAGTAGGCAATCCACTAAATAATTGTTTTTTATTTTAAATAAAAAAAAGCCTGACATACACCAGCCTTTAAAGCGGGTCCCTGGACGGCAATACTTTAAAATAAGAAAACATAACAGTGCCTATGAGAAGTTCATTTTGGAAATTGAAAAGGAAGCTGATGCTGAAGACCCTGTAGATATTGAATCATTTAAACTTAAATACAAAAGCACATATATTACCTATTGTAATTGTTTAACGAAATTGTCGGAAATGTCAGATTCGTTATCAGTGCATCCTGTTTCCATTCCTCCTCTTTTCGGGTCTCCGGTTTCCGTTCGCCCTGCTTCTGTTCCTGAAACTATTGTACATCCCATTGATAATCCTGGACAGCCAAGTACCTCTAGGGATATCGGGCCACAATATCGCGCTTCTAATAGCCTCCACTTGCCGCCAATTGACATCGATATTTTCTATGGTGACTACGCTTCCTGGCCCACTTTCAGAGACATGTTTACTGCGATAGTGTCCAACTCTAAAGCCAGCAATGTTGAAAAGCTTTTCTTCCTAACACAAAAGACAAAAGGTGAGGCCAGGGAGATAGTTAAAAAGAGTCCCCTTACCAACGATGGGTTTGATATGGCTTGGCGTGATTTATGCGTCCGATTCGAGAACAGAAGAGTCCTTGTAAATGGTCAGTTGAAGATCCTTTTCAACCTCCAGACCATTAATGGTGAAAATAGCAAGGCGCTTAAACAAATCCAAAGAGACATCAACTCCTGCATTACTATTCTTAAGCTTTACAATATCGATGTGTCCAGCTGGGATCCGATCTTCGTATTTATCTGCACAAACAAGCTTCCGGAGACAACATTAACACTTTGGGAACAGGAATTGCGAGATAAAACGGCTATTCCAAAATGGCCGGAACTCAATGAGTTCTTGACCAATCGGTACCGCACCTTAGAATCGGTTTCCGAGATTCGAGGTCCAACAAGTTCTAAAAATAGTACTTTCAAATCCAACAATGTCCCCAATTCAAATCCAAAGTCCAAGGTCCATAGCTTCCAAACCAATATCTCTAGTCCACAGTGTCAATTGTGTCCAAAAGAGAGTCATGCGATACGCAAATGTCCGAAATTCTTGAAGATGGATTACCAGAGGCGCTTTAATGAAGTCAAGAAGGAAGGATTGTGCCTTAACTGTTTCTCTAAAACCCACTCCGTGAGAAACTGTTCAAGCAAACACACATGTTTTAAGTGCAAAAAGCGGCACCACACATTGCTTCACAAGGAAGAAGAGAAACCAAATTTGTCATCAGCAACTAGTAACAATAATGCCTCATCGCTAAATCCTAACTCAACCCCGTTTAATAGTTCGAATTCCAATACAATACAGTCCACAAGTAATCCAGGTCCAAGCAGAGTCCAATCTTGTTTTGCGTCAAATTTTAAAGGAGTTTTATTAGGAACAGCATGGGTCAACATTTGCCACTTAGGCACAAAATACCAGGTGCGTGCATTAATCGATTCAGGTTCGGAAGGTACGTTCATTTCCGAAAACATTTTCCACAGGCTTAAGCTTCCGTCGCAGACCACTAGCGCGCAGATTTCGGGACTCAATAATGCAGTTTCAGCGAAGGTACAATACCAATGTTCTTTCACATTAGGTTCGCAGTTAGATAGTGATGTTTCTATTCCGGTTACGGCACTGGTTGTTCCACAGTTGTCAAATAACCTTCCATCTCAGATTATACCAAGATCCCAATTTTCTAATCTCCCTCAAATTCCACTGGCCGATCCTAAATTCTATATAAGTTCAAAGATAGATATGCTCATCGGTGGTGATATTTTCCCTTCCATTGTTTGTTCAGGTATTAAACACAATGTTTGTCAGTCCCTCGTCGCACAAAAAACCATCTTTGGATGGATACTTACAGGTCCTGTTTCCAGTCTTCCCGGTCCAAGTCCCACAGTTACTTCCCACTTCTGTGAAATTTCCTTAGATAAGGAAATTTCACGCTTTTGGGAGGTGGAGAATCTTCCTAGGAAGAACATCTTGTCTCCATCAGACCAGTATTGTGAGGATTTATATCTTAGGACTACAAGGCGAAATTCAGAAGGGAGATATGTCGTATCACTACCTTTTAAAGAGGAGTTTCCAAACACTATTAATATCGGACATTCCAGGTCCAGTGCAATGGCACAGTTCTTTCGGAATGAGGCTAGGTTGATTCGAACCCCAAACTTTAAACTCGAGTATGATAATGTGGTTAAGGAGTATGAAGAATTGGGGCATATGATCCAAATTCGATCACCTAATAGCCCACTAGATCCAAACAGCTATTATTTACCACATCATGCTGTCATAAAGCCGGATAGCGTTTCCACAAAAGTTCGAGTTGTGTTCAATGCGTCTGCTCCTTCTTCCAACGGACAGAGCTTGAACTCATTACTCCATATAGGGCCTGTTCTACAAAATGATTTAACGCTGCTGATATTAAAATGGCGGTTCTTTCGTTTCGTTTTCAACGCCGATATTCAGAAGATGTACAGGCAAATTTTAGTCGATCCAGAGCAAACTCGTTTTCAACGAATCCTATTCCGAAACAATCCAAATGATCCGATTTGTGATTATGAGTTGAAAACTGTAACTTTCGGTGTAAATAGCGCACCATACCTCGCAATTAGAACATTAATCCAGCTATCGGATGACGTTAAGTCCATTTTTCCAATTGCCAGCAATATTCTAAAGAATTCCATGTATGTTGATGATGTCCTTGGAGGAGCACATACAAAACATGATTCCATTGTGGCGAAAAACGAGCTAATCCAAGCTCTAGGTTCCGCTGGACTTTTACTAAGAAAATGGACTTCAAATTCCACCGATATCCTAGCAGATATTCCCTCGGACCATTTGCTCCGAGAAGATTTTCTGAAATTTGAAGACTGCAGCTCAGCAAAAACTTTAGGCATCCGATGGAACGCGTGTTCGGATGAATTCTATTTTGTCGCTAGTCCTTTTCCAGAGTCTTTGAGTTATACGAAACGTGAAGTCCTATCCCAGATCGCCAAGCTGTTTGATCCTGCTGGGTGGTTAGCCCCTTCAATTATTTTAGCCAAGATTATAATGCAGAAGATATGGCGAGATGGAACTGGGTGGGACGAAATCCTTTCTCCAGATACTTTATCACAGTGGAAGTCTTTCCAAGCGAATTATTACCATATCAATACAATTCGTATTCCACGTTGGATTGAATATCGTAGAAATGCGCAAGTCCAATTCCATGGGTTCTGCGATGCTTCGGAAAAAGCATACGCAGCGGCGATTTACATTCGAATAACTCACAATAACTCTGTTTCTACCTATCTAATGTCATCCAAGACAAAAGTAGCTCCCATTAAAACACTATCTATTCCGAGATTAGAACTATGCGGAGCACTTCTTTTAGCAGAGATGGTCGATAACTTAATACCTAGATTTGATATTGAACGATATTCTGTTCATTGTTGGACGGACTCAACAATAGTCCTTTCGTGGTTGGCGAAACCAGCGTGTTGTTGGATGACCTTCGTAGCAAACCGAGTCTCCAAAATCAGCGAAATAGTAGACTATCAACGATGGAGACATGTGAATTCTGAAACTAATCCTGCAGATCTCGCAAGTCGAGGAGTGAGTCCACCGGATCTTGTGGACAACAATCTATGGTGGTATGGTCCACAATGGCTAAAAGAGGAATGTCCAAACTGGCCTAGATTTGAGATTTCCAAACTTCCGATTACCGACACAGAAGCAAAAGCGGTCCAAGTACACTTCTCGTATTTCAACAATTATGAAGACATTTTAGAGCGGTTTTCATCATATTCCAAGGCTATCCGAGTCTTGGCATATGTATATAGGTTTTTTTATACAACACATCGTCGTTATCGTCACAGTTTTTCAAAAGATTCGCTATCCCTATCCAGTTTTGAACTAAAATCCGTTCAAGATCGCCTTATATCCGTTTGTCAAATGGCAGGTTATCCCAACGAATACAGGGCTCTTTCAATTCGTCAACAAATGTCCAAATCCAGTAGCATTCTGAGCCTCAATCTATTCCTTGATCCCGAAGGTATTATCCGATCCTGTGGCCGACTTGAATCTTCACCTGCGCTTACTTATAACGAGAGAAATCCTATCATAATTCCATATGACTGTCAATATTCGCGCCTTTTGATTAGATTTATCCATGACGTGAGTCTGCATGGCGGAAACCAACTGGTCTTACGACTTTTAAGGACCCAATACTGGATACCAAAGGCCAAAAATCTAATCAAAAGCATAATTAATAAGTGCAAAACGTGTACAATATACAAAAAAAGATGTCAAAGGCAAATTATGGCGGCCTTACCTAGCGAACGGTCCGAGTTTTCAAGGCCCTTTACTCACACTGGTTTAGACTTTGCGGGCCCATTCGATGTTAAGAGTTATTCCGGACGAGCTTGTCGTATTTCGAAGGGATATGTATGCGTGTTCGTCTGCTTTTCTACCAAAGCAATTCACTTGGAAGCCACATCAGATTTGTCAACTTCAGCCTTTTTAGCAGCATTTAACCGCTTTGTTTCTCGTCGTGGATGTCCACTCCATATCCACTCCGATAATGGTAAAAACTTCGTTGGAGCATCGAAAGTCCTTGCACGTGAGTTTATCCAAACTTCCCAGCAACGCATACTCTCCAATTTCGCTCACCAAAACATATCTTGGCACTTTATTCCACCTGGTGCTCCTCATATGGGTGGTTTGTGGGAGGCTGGGGTCAAAAGTTTTAAGACTCACTTCCGGAAAATTGCTGGTCCACATAAATATACGTTCGAAGAATTGTCCACCCTACTTGCCAAAATAGAGTCATGTCTCAATTCTCGCCCTATATCGCCTATTTCTTCGGATCCAACTGACCTATGTGCACTTACTCCAGGACATTTCCTTATAGGAGCTCCAATTTTATCTCCAATTGATCCTCAGATAAATGATTCAACAATTTCCATCACAAATAGGTGGCAGCGACTTAAATCGATCCATCAAAACTTTTGTTTCCGATGGAAAAATGAATATTTAAAAGAAATAAATAAGAGAGTAAAGTGGAAGAGACCTGAAATCGACGTTGAACCCGGTGCATTGGTAGTGATCAAAGACGAAAACCTTCCTCCGAACTCGTGGAGGCTTGGTAGAGTCGTCAAGATATTTTCCGGTACAGATAACCGCGTAAGAGTTGCAGAAATTTTGACTCAACGTGGGACAATAACAAGACCCATCGTAAAACTAATAATTCTTCCAACCGATCCTTAAAATTTGTTCCTAAGCCTTTTATTATTTTTTCCTATTATTATTTTCTTTCTTTTCCAGCTTCGTCATGCCTAAAGGTTCTTCAAACTCATTGAAACGACTTTCCGTGAAAAACAATCCGTATTTATGTCGCGTTTGCAAGCGTCCACACCCGCTCCGAACATGTCGCAAATTCCTAGCGATGAACATGGCAGATCGTTTAAAAACCGTTCGTAAGCACAAGTATTGTTCCAACTGCCTAGCCCATGATCATTCACAAGGAACTTGTTTCACGAAACATGGCTGTAAACACTGCAGGAAGTTTCACCATACCCTGCTCCACGTAAACCCACGTTTGGCTAAGGACTTACTACCTGCCGGTTCGCGTTCCCCGTCTCGATCCCAGTCCCGATCACCAAGTCCAAAACCCTCAACGTCTGCTCAAGCTGCTAGGGCAAATCATTCAAGGTCCTCCAGAAATCGCAATGACTCAGCAACCTCGAAACCTAATCGAGAATCGTCCCCTGCATCCTCTTCGAAGACCGCTACCTTAACATCGATAATCCGTCAAAATACTATTATTTTGCTGCCAACTGTATTAGTAAAAATCGGATCCACGAACTCGCTTGCACGGTGTTTGTTAGATTCAGGATCTGCATTGAGTCGTGTATCCAAAAAGTTAATCGACAAATATAAACTCACAGCATATTCTTTAAACGATGAGACCATTTGTCCGTTGGTCTTAAAATCGAGATTTGACTTATCTTCGAAGATTGAGGGGACTTTTCGGGTCGATAATAGGATTCCTATGCGCACTCCAGCTCAATCCCTACCGGAGTCATATAAGAAGCATTTTAAGGACCTATTTTTAGCCGACTCTAAGTTTTACGAGTCGTCATCCATCGACATAATAATTGGATCCGACTTATATCCAAAGGTTATTTGTCAAGGGGTTTTTTCAAGGACAGGGTTTCCAACTGCTCAGAGTACAGTCTTTGGTTGGTCAATTTACGGTCCATGCACATTATAACTTATTTATATTTACTTATGCACTTTTAGGCAAGCTACAAGCAACTTGTGAACGTAGCTATCTATTTTTTCTACAAATAAAACCTATATTTTTGAATTCCTTATAATTCTTATTTCTCAATTGAATTGTAATTACACTTTGAAATTTGAACTGAATTAAAATTATCCTAGTTTAAGATATTAATCTGAATTCCAATTGAATTTTTATTTCCAGAATTCTCATCTTAGACACTTCCTGATTGACATTTTTCATTTCCGTTGCATATACTGCAAGGCGGGCGGCAATGTTAATGCTAAAAGGCCTTATCCTGGTTTTAGCATTAATATTGTGATTGACAAAGAATTACTCTTTGTTTTAATATATATAATTGCTGAATTCCTTGAGAATATTGCTGTCCCTTTCTAAATTAAGTCCGAATCTAATTGTCAAATCGGCTAAGAGGTCTAAGATGAAGTTTCCGGTTTTTAGCCTAATAAGATTTTTCCTTCTTCTTAACATAGCTCAAGAGAAAGGTAACGTCCAAATAAAGCTCCATTTTCCTACTCCACATTACAATAATTGCCTTTTTATTTCATATTGCTACAACTTTGGTTGGTATATTGGTTGAGAGTAATTTACCCTAATTTGGATCCAAAAGTACAAATAGTTTTTCTTCTACCAGTACTAAAGTTCCTCATCCCAACATATAAAAAATGACTTATATAGGCGACCCGATTTTTCTGAAATTTTGACAGTATGTTAAGGTGTGACCAATGGATAAAATAGCCCAGATTTTTTTTTCAAATCTCAAGTGGGCGTGACCCCTCCCATATAAGTCAGATTTTTAACCATACAAATATGGATGATCAAACCGACCGATTCTTCTGAAATTTAGACAGTGGAGTAAGGTGTGACCGGTAGTTAAAATAGCCTATAGTTTTTTCTGAAATCTCAAGTGGGCGTGACCTCTCCCATATAACTCATATATTAAAAATGATAAATATGAATGACCGAGCGGCCCTATTTTTCTGACATTTTGACAGTATCGTATGGTAAGGTGTGACCAGTGTTTAAAATAGGCTAAGTTTTTTTTTTAATCTCAAGTGGGCATGGCCCCTCCCATATAGATGAAATTATAAAAGTGACAAATATGGATGATCCTGCTGACCGATTTTTCTGAAATTTCGACAGTATGGTAAGGTGTAACCGGTGGCTAAAATAGCCAAGGTTTTTTTCTCAGAAATCTCAAGTGGGCGTGACCCCTCCCATATAACTCAAATATTAAAATTTACAAATATAGATGACCTAGCGGACCGATTTTTCTGAAATTTTGACTGTATGTTAAAATGTAACCGGAGGTTTAAATAGGCAGGGTTTTTTTCTGAAATCCCAAGTGGACGGTGCCCCTCCCATATAACTCATATATTTAAAATGACAAACATGGATGACTGAGCGGACCGATTTTTCTGAAATTTTGCCATATATTAAGGTTTTAAAATAGGCTAAATTTTTTTGTAAATCTTAGTTGGGCATGAACCCTCCCATATAAGTCAAATATTAAAAATGACAAACATGGATAACCCTGAGAACCGATTTTTCTGAAATTTCGACAGTATGTTAAGGTGTGACTAGCGGGTAAAATGGTCCAGTTTTTTTTTTAAATCTCAAGTGGGCGTGACCCCTCATATATAAGTTAAATATAAAAAATGACAAATATGGATGACCGAGCAGACCGATTTTTCATTAATTTTTATAGTATGTAAAGAGTTACTGGTGGTTAAAATAGGCTACGTTTTTTCTTGAAATCTCAAGTGGGCGTGACCCCTCCCATATAAGTCAAATATTAAAAATGACAAATATGGATGACCGATTTTTCAGAAATTTTGATTGAATGTGTGTGACCGGTGGGTAAAATAGGTTTGTTTTTTAATACCGAGTGGGCGTGACCCCTCCCATATAAGTCAAATATTAAAAATGACAAATATGGATGATAAGATGAAAATGAATGTGTAAATTTTCATACTAAAGGATATTTTTTCGCTTTTTGAATTTTTTGAAAATGGATCAATGAGAACCTGGGAATTGAAAAATGAGGATAAAATTCCCTTTTCTTTAAAATTGTATATCTTGAGAACGGATTTACCAAGACAAGTTAGGATTTTACATTAAGAAAAATTGACCATGCCCACTTTTACTTTTAGTTTGACTGAAGATTGTTTGAAGATTTTTCATGATTATTTGATGGTTGTTTGGCGATTGTTTGACAGTTGTTTGATGATTGATTGCCTGATGACTGTTTGAAGATTTTTAATGATTGTTTGATAATTGTTTCAGGATTAACTAGCGATTTTATGACAGTAGTTAGATGATTTTTTATTGATTGATTGATTGATGATTGTTTGATGATTGACTGACGACTGTTCAATGATTTTTAATAATTGTTCGATAATTGTTTCACGATTGACTGTCGACTGTTTGATGATTATCCGATGCTTCTGCTAAAAGTTCAGAAACAACAGCAATCAATGTAAAAATATGGCCTTAACCGTCTGTTGTTCTAAACTAAGGGTGCCCAAGACCTATGCGCTTGGTATTAATTTGTTTTTGTAAAAGCGCTTAGCTATAGGCAACAATACGTTTGTATGGTTTGCTCGTAAGCATTGACGACAGCTTCGAAAGGTCATCGGATTAATCAATCGTTTTTATTAGTTTCGATTTCAGTTATCAATAAACGTTAGCATCCGATACTGGATCTAGGGCAGCCAAAACACTTTCATGCAAGCAGATTGCACTATTCTATAGTCAATAATGTATTATATAGTTATCTGCCCATAGGGTAATTGTATCTATACTATAGGGGAGCCAGGGGTCCTATTAAAAAAAAGAGAAGTAATCGATAGATTTTGTTTTAGATACAACTTTGTTATACTTTCCTGTAATATTTTACTTTTATTCACCATAGAAAAGTAACCTGTATTATTTTATGCCCCTATGTGCAAAGGCATCAACTGAAAGCCATAGAAACCTGAAGGCATTTAAAAAATCTTTATGAATGAGTGTTTTTTCGAACTTATTATATAGTTTTTTTCATTTATCTCTTTAATAATAAAATTATTTTAGAATAATGTATAAGTAGTTATAAATAATTTTCATCTTAATAATATTATTTCATTTTTTTTTTTTTTGCACTGTCGACATTTAAAAATTGTTCCGTATTTATTCTTATTATACTAGAGTAAAGCGGAATTCAATTCAATTGAATTGTATAGAAATTTTATCTACAAAGAGGAGTCAGTAGTTAAGACAGACAGACAGACTAGGGTCTAGTTCACAGATGCTTTGTGTTTTTAGTTTGCACTTGATAAAATATTGTAGAAAAAAAAATCTATTGAATGAGTAATTTTTATACCCTACACCACCTTGGTGGAAAGGGTATATTGGGTTTGTGCTGATGTTTGTAACGCATAGAAATATTGGTCTGAGACCCACCTTTTAGTATACCAATCGACTTTGAATCACTCCCTCAGTTGTTGTAACGATGTCCGTCCGGCTGACCGGCTGGCCGTTTATGCATGTAAGCTTGTTATCATTCTACAGGTCTTAACTTTAGAGATAGTTTGTTGAAATTTGGCACAGGCTCATATTTTAGTCCAAGGACAATCCCTATACTTTTTGGGTGAAATCGGATTATTATTTCGGGTACCTCCCATAGGAATGCCTTCCCGCAATAGAGTTTTTGGTCCTCTACAGCCACAAATTTAGTTGTATTTTAATAATATTCAGCACAAATATTGCTTATCATAACCTTAATCAGTGTTCCTAATTGTGAAGAAATCGTCCCATATTTGACCATACCTCCCATACAAGACACATTCTCAAAAGACGTTTATATCTATAATATTAATACGCAAGCACCCATTTATTATCCCCTTTTACGCTTTAATTATACACTCATTTCTGGAAAATTTTATACCATTTGAAAGATATTTTTCCGTAGATCAGACGAATCTATATTTTATTAAAATCGGTTCAGTTTTAAAAAATCGGTTTGGTATTTAAAAATCTTACTAACACAATAAAGAAAACTCACATGCATATGAAATTCACTTTTAAGAAACAAACAAAAGAAATTGTATGCAAACATGTTTTCTTTTGTTTTTATTGTTTTTGGTGAGTGATGAGAATTAAAGAGTACATTTGTGGGGAGATAGTGGTAGACAAAGACAAAAATAAAGAGTATTTTATTACAATTAAATAAATGTTTTTGTTTTGTGAAATAATAGCAACAAAAATTATTGGTATTGTTTTTATTATTTGTGGTGAGGGAGTGAAAGACAAAATTAGTATTTTGGAAGATTTGACAAAAAAGTGCATAAAATGTAACGCTTTCAAATTTGAATTAAAATTTTATGGAATTTTGTTTTTTGTGTTGGTTTATTGAGATAAAATCTTCGAGTGATTGAGGAATAAATATTGTGTTAAAAAATTAAATAATATTGCAGGGAAGGGCACGCATGAGGTCATTAAGAGCAATTTTACAATGCCAATATTTTTAAAAGTCACAGTAGTAAAGAGTTGGATAAGAACATTGTGACTGATACCCAAAAAGGATGTTACCGATTAAAAAAACTGTCTTTTGAAGGAAAGTTTATAATAATTACAGATTATTATCAAGAAAATGAATTAAATGATCGGTCTGAATCAAATGTAAATTCAAAACTGATTAATGTTTAGAAAATGCTATAATATCAGGAAGGAATATTAACCCTAGAACGTCATCCTTCGTCAAAATGACTACGGAAAATTTTATTTTCAAATTAAACCAAAAAAAGGGGGCTATAATATGTTAAGTTTTTATTAATAATTAAGAAATAAACAAATGAATTTCTTAAAATATTTATTAAAAAGAGTCTATTAATACATAAGAAAACTATCTTGGTATCCATTTTTGCTCACGAAGAGTTTTATAGTCTCTTGAAGTATAAGTAGTCAAAATGACGAAGGATGACGTTAGTGTATGTAAAATAAGGATGACGTTCCAGGGTTAAAAGGCAACTCTTGCATTGCGACTGGAATGGTTTTAAACTATAAGCTTCTACAGATTCCAAGTACTTCGTGGTTCTCGCAGTTAATTATGCAGTAAAATGATAATAAATTTGAAATATTAGTATCCTTGTTAAAAAGTTCAATAAGACCTTGATTTCTCCATCATTTTTGTCAGTCCGTTAGTAACGCTTACAAGTTTATCTGTTCATCACTTCACAGAGCGCTGTTTTGACATCGATAACGCAAGTTGTTTCGATAAGAGCTACTAAGTCTAACACTTTTTCCTTCTCATTCACTTCTGAAGATGCAAAAACGGTTTATTATGGAATATCTTGAATCAGTAAATTCTTCGACAGTTATACAGTTTTTAACTAAAGTTTTGCCAATTTGCCAAATTCGACGCTCTGTTGTACGGAGTGACATAGAAATCAATGAGATCAATTTCTCCACATATCCGTTTAGCCCGAGCAATTTTAAAAACTTGCTACATCTGAAATTTTTGACTTAAAGCTCTGATTGTATGAGTTTTTTTTAAAGAGAAGTAGCACTCAGGAAAATACTGCCTATACAATTCCATATAGAGTATATACGAATTGGGTAACCTTCTTTGGAAAGGGGATAGTAGAGAAGGGAAAGGTGATGAAAGGAAGAGATAAAGCAACACTGTAATTGCACATCATATCTATTTTTAAAACAGTGAAGTTGCGCCATTTGTTGTTATTAAGATGCATTTTTTTTGTTTTACAGCCAATTTTATTTATTTTTCGTAGACGGTGTATTATTGCTGTAGGCTTACCGTCGAACCGCCGTGGTGTAGCAGGTTAGTCATCCGCCCAGCATACCAGAGGTCCCAAGTTCAATCCCTGTCAGACCCACTTGAAAAAAATTAATTTTCAAAAAAAAAAGCGGCAATTCACTTCAAAACTCAGCTAGCCACTGGTTATTGAGTATTAGGCTATGAAAAACTTCTCTAACTAATGCATTTGCCGTTCGGAGCCGGCGTTAAAACGTAGGTCCCTTTCAATGAGTCTAAAAATAGAATCGGATGCAGCTCATTGTCTGAAAGAAGTACCCCTTGTTCCAATTGGAATGTTGTCGGGGAATTATATATATATATTACCGCCGACGGAAGATGCTGTGGAAATTAATAATTTTAATTCTTATATCATTGACTCCCAGTGGAGCATAGGGCCTTAAATTTAATAGAAATTAATAATTACAGAAATTGTTGTTGCCAAGATCGGGGATCGAAAACAGTCTCAATGTGATATTACAAACTAACCAACTAAGCCACAGCACGGGAATTTGTATTCACAATGAACTAGATGACGGTCGATTGTGTCGACCGCAGGATACGCTAGTACACATAAAAGTATAAAAACGTTAATAACTCTAAAGATAAATGTATTTGATTACTTAAACTTTGCACCGACAAATATTTTATAAATATGAACCAATAACCAAAATTTGGTAACAATCGGTTCACAATTGACCGTAGCTCCCATATCAGGCCCTTAGCCGGAAATGATATAAATCTCGAAATTTTGAAAAAAAATAGCACATAATATATGTATGTATGTCTCTAAGACTTATGGAAAACTTGTTTAATTGTTGGTCCATATTTGACCTTAGTAGTAAAGGGTATGATATAGTTGGGCTTGATCGGTCCACCATTGACCTTAGCTCCCATATCAGGCCCTTAGCCGGAAATAATATAAATCTCGAAATTTCGAAAAAAAACAGCACAAAGTATATGTATGTATATCTCTAAGACTTATGGAAAACTTGTTTATTTGTTGGTCCATATTTGATCTTAGTAGTAAAGGGTATAATATAGTTGGGCTTGGCCGGTCCACAATTGACCTTAGCTCCCATATCAGGCCCTTAGCCGGAAATGATATAAATCTCGAAATTTTGAAAAAAAAATAGCACAAAGTATATGTATGTATGTCTCTAAGACTTATGGAAAACTTGTTTAATTGTTGGTCCATATTTGACCTTAGTAGTGAAGGGTATGATATAGTCGGACTTGACCGACTATAACTTTTCTTACTTGTTTTTATAAGTTTTAGTCTTATTAACATTTTTTCCTTAAACACTTGATTTTGTTATATATAATTTCATTTTGGTTTTCTATAAAAATAAATAAATTTCATTTAAACTTTTGATCTTATTCATTTATTTATTATTTTTGGCCGGAACTGTCTTGCTGAGATTGCGGTTGGGAATTTTTGTGATTTTTTGCGGTTTTTCTTTAATAAGAAGACATTAATTAAATAGAAATTGGAATGATTATTAGGGCAAACTGGAACTTTTTAGTGTATTTAAATCCTCTTATGTACTATATAAAATAAAAAAAATAAAAATCTTATAAATAAAACTAGAACTCCTGCTTTTCAAAATCTAAGGTCAAATATGGACCGACAATTAAACAATTTTTCCATAAGTATTAGAGACATACATACATATATTATGTGCTATATTTTCAAAATTTCGAGATTTATATCATTTCCGGCTAAGGGCCTGATATGGGAGCTACGGTTAATTGTAGACCGATTGTAACCAAATTTTGGTTATTGGTTCATATTTATAAAAGATTTATCTGTGCAAAGTTTAAGTAATCAAATGCATTTATCTTTAGAGTTATTAACGTTTTTATGCTTTTATGTGTATATAAACATCTTTCAACTTTTC
The DNA here is from genome assembly GCA_933228675.1 of Stomorhina lunata. Classification (NCBI taxonomy): domain Eukaryota; kingdom Metazoa; phylum Arthropoda; class Insecta; order Diptera; family Rhiniidae; genus Stomorhina; species Stomorhina lunata. Next base: position 45,189,462 of record OW121740.1, on the reverse strand, counting down.
ATTTCAGCTTCAAACTTATCAAAACCCCTGCGCTAGGCGTGGAATATCATTTGATAAGACAGCCGCTCTTAAGAAAATCATAGTAAGCAAATACCCGTTTACAATTTTATTACTAAAGACAACACTTAACTTAAGTTCCTCGGGTTAGATTTGAACAAAAAAAAAAAAAAAAGCTTTTAATATCCCACCAAGATATTGCGTGCCTCAAAAACTACTTGTAGCTCTAGTCGTACGAGTTCATTATTAATATTGTGGGTCAAAAATATGTGTTAGACATACATATGTTTTAAAAATGTTAAATGTTTGTGCATATTCGTGCCTATGTATGTTTATGTATGTTAAACATATCCGCTATTTAAATCATTGCAGACAACTTAAACGGCTGCTGTTGATATTTCTAGTTTCTATCAAATCGAAAATATCCTCCAGTAAAATACCACCAAGTAGCTGTTCACATTATATGGACCAAAAATGTCTGAGCTTTTAAGACAACTCTGTTATAAATATTACAGACATGTTGCCACTAGATTTTAGTTTTTTTCATATAATGGACAATGGCGTTTAAGAGGGTCATATAGAAGTTGATGTTGTTAAAATACTGGATACAAATATTGATTATAATTGTGATACTAAAAATTTATAGCGCAATGTTTTATGATTCTATTAAAAATATATATAATTTTTCTGTAAAATTTTTCTTTGGAAAAAATTTGATATTGCAAATTCTGTATATAGAACAGTTTTTAGGAAAGATTCCTCAAATCCTTAAATAAATCCTAGAACATTTTTAAGGAGAGACAAAAAACTGTTAAAGATCTTATTATAACCTTCACCACCATAGGTGGAAAGGGTATTATAAGTTTGTGCTGATGTATATAACGCATTGAAATATTTTTCTTAGACCCATCTTTTAGTATACCAATAGGTTTAGAATCACTTTCTGAGTCGATTTAGCGATGTCCGTCTGTCCGTCCGTCTAGCTGGCTGGCTGGCTGGACCCCCATGTAAACCTTGTAATCAAACTACAGGTCGCAATTCTAAAGATAATTTGATGAAATTTGACACATATCATTTCTTGTATAATGGGAAATTCGTTAAAATCCGTCCATATAAGTCCGACATTTGGACTTATATGAGAGCTAGTGTCAAATTTGGACCGATTATCTCGAATTTGGCAAATTGATTACAGTTGTTACAAAAATTATATAGCAAAAAATAAACTTAAAATTCTCAATATCTTTAGATTTACGAGCGTTTTGGTGATTTTTGTCTTATTTAGTGCATTTCTAAAGAAAAGTTTGTATGGGAGCTATAGTCAAATGTGGACCGATTTCAACGAAATTTGGTACAGTGATTTTAGTTTACATAGGCAGTATTATATTGATATTTGTGGCCAATATATCAATTCCGGGAAGTGAGACCTATGGGAGGTACCATAAATAATGGACCTATTTTGACGATTTTGGTCCCATTATCAAAAAAATCATCAGTGCAAAATTTCATTAAATTATCTTCAGAATTGCGACCTGTAGTTTGATTACAAGGTTTACATGGGGGTCCAGCCAGCCAGCAAACTTTGCTAATAGCTAATATATTTATCACTCCATCATTCTGACATTCCATCTCAGCCAATCTACTACCCCCTTACTGCCTTAAAATTGAGTTTAAAGCAATCAGTATACCGTTTTTTACCAGGAGTTCCCAGTTGCTTACTTATTTACTTTAATTACCTATATTTACAACCTGCTAAGGTCAAAGGCCGAGCATATTTTATAATTCCATGCGCTCCAAACTTTTGCACATATTCTCGAATTTCGAAGCTTTGAAAGGTTTTTCTCTACTTAGTCTTGCTATCGAAGTCTCGGTCAACCTTTTCTAACATTATTGGCGCCATTTTTATACTAATTTTAGCTTCATCATAGTAATTATTTTTCCTAGAGTGGGTTACTAGCCCTACGTCCTTATCCACATATTTCGTCGTTCTTACAGAAGAACTCGCGGTACATATTAGCAAACTATTGTAGATTAAGGGGTGTTAACGTAGTTTCCCGGGTTGATACCACGAGTGTCCACAGCAGATAAGTCTGGGCTTACCAAGATAAGACCAATCAGAATCGTTGCTTGGTATCCAACATCCCCTACATCACTAAAAATATAGATAGGCATTTGATTTTAATATAAATTTTATATGGAGATAAACTTACATTTTCTTGGATTCTGAGTAATTTTGATTAACAATTTTTAGACCCCCTGTCTACTCAATCACCGAAATTTATGTAGGTCATTTAATCTTTTGCAATATTTCTAACGTCTTTTCTAGGTCTATGCTCACATGTGAGTCAATCGGCCGAATGTTTTCGTTTTGTTTAACCCTAAACGTACTGATAACATTTTCATACGTACACGTGAATACTAATTTTTCCGCTACTATTAAAATAATCCGCGAAATATATTTAGAATAACTGCGGAGGATAATTTGAAGAGTTCTTTTCAGAAAATGGAATCAACATTAAATTTTAACTGGAAGAATTTAGAAGATATAAAGGCTTTTAAAGTGTTACCTCTATATGGCTACTGATCTAAAATCAAATCTCAAAATACGTAAATTATATGATGGTTGCCAAACGCTATATACATATAATACACACAGCCAAATTATTACTTCATTCTTAGCAGAATGTTAATTTTCTGAATGTCTCTATAAGGCCAGTACAAAGTTAAGTGTACAAATTATTAACTAAATGTACAAATTTTAAAATAAAATAAAAAAATATAATCATTGTCATTACTTTTTCTATATATAATGCCTTAATTTACTTACTGGTACCCGGGTACCCTTATCAGTAGGGTAAGGAATATTAGACTTTCAGTGAATCCACAGCTAACCCAAAAAAGTTTGGAAAGTTAAAGAGATAAAAATCTGTAGAAAATCAATAGTTTTAGGAACTTACGAAACCTCAACTTTGTATCTTTTACAGTTAAAGAGATATTTGACTTTAGAGTTCGCTCGGGTACCCAGGTACCCGTATCAGGAATGTTAGGGTTAAAATATATTTATTTGAAAATGCTGATCCACAAGATCCACTCATACCTTAGTACCATTTGCTATCACTTTTTAATATGTATGGGTTATTGCGATGAACATTCGCTATGAAGTTGGGTATCACTAGTACCTGCAAGTATTAGGCACTCTGTCCCTGGGTAAAGTTTAGAATCACATTTCAGCTCATTAGTACCAATTTGAACCCCTTTGGTGGGACGGAGTTAATCTAAACTCCTTTCGATACATGAGTCACGACACTAGGTTGCAACTCAAAGTCTCTGGTCGAACTTCTATCAGAAGGGTCAGAAGGGGAAAGGTCTGGGCTATATAGTGGGTCTACGGAAACTTTTCATCCACTGTTTTAAAATTGTTTTTTGACCGGTTTTGCAAAATGTGGCAGAATGTAGTCAAGATCTAGAATTATGACTTCGTATCTGGTCGAATATTCTGGATGAATCAATTGTTTTAGGAACAAGTCCTCTGTGATCATCTCAAAATACAAAACTCCCTTCTGATCCCACCAAAATTAGAGCAGTACCTTGTCGAAATGGATATTCGGCTTCATCGTTGGTTTAGCTTATTGGCTGGATTTTACAAATGACTTTTTGCGCTTATGTTTATTATAATGTATCCATGTTTCATCACCAGTAAGAATACGATGCGTTACGTGTAGTGTTTAAAATAAACCTTTCTCGGCTTCAATTCATAAGGTACCAAATTTCCTTCTTCTTCTGTTATCCTTGACTACCAGTGGAGCATTGGGCCTCAAAGCTAAACCAAATTTTCTTGGTTTTTAATAATTCCTAATGCTTTTTAACCTGGAAAAATGGCTAGTTGTATGTATCCTAATAATAACGCAAACTCCTTGTACGTTTTACAACAATTGCCGTCGACCAATTTGTCATCTTCTGACTAGGCATCTTCTTGTCTTCTATATCGAAATGTCCACTTTTGGATGGTGCATGTTGACCGAAAGCTATCAACTATTTTAAAAGAACGAAGGTTATCGGCTTCCTTGCTGAACATATTTCTTAAAGCAAAATTCGATATCATTATATCCGCCATACACCCTGCGACTGCACAGTGGTTTACGGACGCTTTTTTTTGGAAATAATTCTGTAACTTTTGAACGACTGGAGATATTTGAATGAAATTTGACATGGTGGTAGTCAAGGAGTATTCGAGTTGGTTTTTAAAAGCACTGGTCCATGAGGGGTCGGGAGAGTGATTGATGGACCTTCAAAGTTGGTCACCTCGGGTGTTCGACTTTTTTAAAAATTCGCCAAAAATCCATTTATGTATGGATTGAAAAGAAATTTTAAACTTAAGTTGTCCTTGAGAAGATCTACAAAAAATACGCTTAAATGTGTAGGTTATCTCCTTTGGATTTCGAGATATTTGGGTAAAAAGGAATTTGTAATAAAATTCTGAATAATTTTTGTGCAAGTTAGTTATAGATATCTTCTTTTGTTTAAAAGTTAAAAATATTCAAAGTTGAAACTTACAAAAAATTTATATATTTTTTATATTTTTTCACTAATAAAAAAATATTTTCTTAAGAAACATAAAAAGATTTTTAAAGTTTTTAAAAGAAAACATAATGAGAATGCGTATAAAATAAATTTCTTGCTAATTGGACTTTTGGTCCTCGCACATGCCCTCTCCAAAAAATGGCAATTTGTAAAAAAAAATTTAGTTTAAACAAAAATTTCTCAAAAGGCAAAGCACCGATTTGAAAAAAATTATAATGTTCATATTTTCTAATATATCTGTTATTGATTAGAAAAGCTTTTTCTGAAACGCGCTGCAAGTAGAGACAGTGTTGCCATATTTGTAAAAAAAATCATTTCTTGAAACCCCTTTTTCCCCAGTTAGGAATTGGGGAATTTTTAAGTTAAAATTGGGAATTTTTTTTAGTCTATTGCTTTTAGATCTCATTGGTCAACATTACTACAAAATTTCATTGTAATATCTTTATCCATGTCATTTCCACAGAATATCAAAGATTAAAAATATTTTCCTTAAAAAAGCAGAAAAACAATTTTTTTTGTTTTACGATACAAAGTGTAAAAAAAGTAACGCACTTAAAAAAAACTTTTACTTGGTGCTAATCTCCTAGTCCTTCCCGATCTAATGATACTAAACATGTATATAAAGCATTAATACCGAGTCTTAAAAAACTCTGAAAACTTTGGCCCCCGTAGCATTTTTACACTGTTTATTTAAATATAAGTAGCAATATATCAAAAACGGCTTTTTGCGAAAAAGAACTTTTTTATTGTAGAAAATGAATCTCTGGGATTATAAAAATAATGTTTATTTTACAAGTTTTTTGTTTCTAAATCCTGTTAAAAGATGGCGCTATTTTGATATTTCATAAATCCTCATGATATTTTCTTTAAAAAAATAAAAAAATATTTGTTTATTAGCGAAGGATCATTGTCATCTTATAGTGAAATATTTGAGTATGATTATTAATTTTATATGCACAAATTCATCACTTATATTTAAATAAACAGTGTAAAAATGCTACGGGGGCCAAAGTTTTCAGAGTTTTTTAAGACTCGGTATTAATGCTTTATATACATGTTTAGTATCATTAGATCGGGAAAGACTAGGAGATTAGCACCAATTAAAAGTTTTTTTTAAGTGCGTTACTTTTTTTACACTTTGTATCGTAAAACAAAAAAAATTGTTTTTCTGCTTTTTTAAGGAAAATATTTTTAATCTTTGATATTCTGTGGAAATGACATGGATAAAGATATTACAATGAAATTTTGTAGTAATGTAGACCAATGAGATCTAAAAGCAATAGACTAAAAAAAATTCCCAATTTTAACTTAAAAATTCCCCAATTCCTAACTGGGGAAAAAGGGGTTTCAAAAAATGAGTTTTTTTACAAATATGGCAACACTGTCTCTACTTGCAGCGCGTTTCAGAAAAAACTTTTCTAATCAATAACAGATATATAAGAAAATATGAACATTATAATTTTTTCAAATCGGTGCTTTGCCTTTTGAGAAATTTTTGTTTAAACTAAATTTTGTTTTTACAAATTGCCATTTTTTGGAGAGGGCATGTGCGAGGACCAAAAGTCCAATTAGCAAGAAATTTGTTTTATACGCATTCTCATTATGTTTTCTTTTAAAAACTTTAAAAATCTTTTTATGTTTCTTAAGAAAATATTTTTTTATTAGTGAAAAAATATAGCTATCTTTTGGGGAAAAACTAAAAAAAAAGCGAAATTTTTTGTAAGTTTCAACTTTGAATATTTTTAACTTTTAAACAAAAGAAGATATCTATAACTAACTTGCACAAAAATTATTCAGAATTTTATTACAAATTCCTTTTTACCCAAATATCTCGAAATCCAAAGGAGATAACCTACACATTTAAGCGTATTTTTTGTAGATCTTCTCAAGGACAACTTAAGTTTAAAATTTCTTTTCAATCCATACATAAATGGATTTTTGGCGAATTTTTAAAAAAGTCGAACACCCGAGGTGACCAACTTTGAAGGTCCATCAATCACTCTCCCGACCCCTCATGGACCAGTGCTTTTAAAAACCAACTCGAATATTTACTCCTTGACTACCACCATGTCAAATTTCATTCAAATATCTCCAGTCGTTCAAAAGTTACAGAATTATTTCCAAAAAAAGCGTCCGTTATCCACTGTGGACTGTTTGAACAATTTTGATTGTAATCGGGTTGTGCTCTTTCCTTACAAACAATACAACTTCAGTACAATCTCAATATACAATTTTATTTCAAAAGGTGAAGGTGTTAGTAAAGATGGCTGTTTGTGCTCTAATTGATGTGGTTTTTTTAAAGAGAATAGATGATCACTTCTCTGCTGTCAATATGAAAATGAAGAACAAAACTGAACAATATTGCACAAACTTGTTCACAAACATTTCAATTCTGTTGTACAACTTGCAACAAAATCAAAATTTTTTGATCTTTTGTACAACCAACCCCAACTTACACACAACGACCACACGAACTTTACAATCAGCTTTACAACAGTGTAAAGTTTGACCAACTATCGCAACGTGTGTGGCTTGCATTATAACGATTGAAAAAAATTAGTTTTAACATTTTGACGTCTATCGAATACTGAATTTTTATGACAGATGTTTACTCTCCAAAATACCATATTTGTTATTATGGACACAAACAATATGCGACAGTTATACCATATGTTGTACAAATCGACATTGTGTATAATACAATTGGTCGACTACGAAGCCTAACATATCATATTTAGTCCGGGTTCGATCCCCGATCACGGCAACATCAATTTCTGTTATTATTAATTTCAATAAAAATAAAATACCACAGCATCCTAAACGGCGCTTAACCTATAGAAGTAAAACTGGCTGTTGAACATCCCTCCTTGTTACCACCTTTCACCCTCTCTACTATCCTTTTCCCACAAAAGGTAACACAATTAGTATATACACTATGTACGACTACAATTGTGTACATAGACAGTGCGTCTTCTCTTTGAAAAAAAAATTATGAATTCAGCGTACTCGATTTATCTTTACCCACTAGATCTCAATTTAGTTCATAAAAAAAGTTGTATCTATCTATATATATCTATAAAAAATTTCCGCGTCTGTTTGTATGTTGTTTGTTCGGAAGGATCTCCGAAACTAGCGGACCGAATTTTCGAAATTTTGACAGTGTAGTATTGTGTGGCCGGTGGTGACTATAGGCTAATTTTTTCGAAATCTCAAGTGGGCGTGACCCCTCCCATATTACTCGTATATTAAAAATGACAAATATAGGGGACCGAGAGGCCCGATTTTTCCGAAATTTTGACAAAATGTTAAGGTATGACCGATGCATAAAATAGACCAGATTTTTTTTCAAATCTCAAGTGGGCGTGACCCCCCATATAAGTCAGATTTTAAAACATACAAATATGGATGATCAAACTGACCGATTTTTCTGAAATAGATGTATATGGTAGTGACCGTTAACTACCGGTCTAGAGTCTAGTCTAAAGCTTTTTCTGAAATCTCAAGTTGGTCACGCTCAAAGGGGTCACGCCCGATTTTTCTGAAATTTAGACAGTATGGTAGGGTGTGATCGGTGGTTAAAATAGCCAATGGTTTTTTTCAGAAATCTCAAGTGGGCGTGACCCCTCCCATAAAACTCATATATTAAAATTGACAAATATATCAGATAATGAAGCAAGATTTTTCTAAAATTTAGACAGTATGTTAAGGTGTGACTGGTGGGTAAAATAGGTCAGATTTTTTTTGAAATCCCAAGTGGGCGTGACCCCTCCCATATAAGTCAGATTTTATAAATTACAAATATGGATGATCAAACTGACTGATTTTTCTGAAATTTAGACAGTGTGGTAAGGTGTGATTGGTGGTCAAAAAAACCTAGGCTTTTCTCTGAAATACCAAGTGGGCGTGACCCCTCCCATATAAGTCAGATTTTATAAATTACAAATATGGATGATCAAACTGACCGATTTTTCTGAAATTTAGACAGTGTAGTAAGGTATGACCGGTGGTTAAAGTAGGCAAGGGTTTTTTCAGAAATCTCATGTGGGCTTGACCCCTCCCATATAACTCATATATTAAAAATGACAAATATAGATGACCGAGCGGACCGATTTTTCTGAAATTTTGACAGTATGGTAAGATGTGACCGGTGGTTAAAATAATCAAGTTTTTTTTAAATCTCAAGTAGGCGTAACCCCACCCATATAAGTAAAATATTAAAAATGACAAATATGGATGACCGAGCCGACCGATTTTTCTTTAATTTTTACAGTATATATTGAGTTACCGGTGGGTAAAATAGGCTACATTTTTTTTTTTTTGGAAATACCAAATGGGCGTGACCCCTCCCATATAAGTCATATATTAAAAATGACAAATATGGATGACCGATTTTATAAAAATTTTAATTATATGTGTGTGACTGATGGGTAAAATAGGCTTGGATTTTTTTTAATCTCAAGTGGGCTGACCCCTCCAATAAAGTCAAATATTAAAAATGACAAATATGGGTGATAAGATGAAAATGATTTAACCTAATTAATAAAAGTTTTGAATGTGGTTATTTTCACTTTTTGTGGTTATTTTCGCTTTTTGAATTTTTTTGAAAATGGCCCAACGGTGACCTTGGAATTGGAAAATGGGGATAAAATTTCCCTTTTCTTTAAAATTGTATATCTTGAGAACGGCTTTCTTTCTAAATGTTTTTCTTAAGTCCAAGTTAGGATTATACATTAAGAAAAATTTACTATATTTACCGAATACATTCATAAAGGATTCAATTTAAAAAATTAATAAAAATATTTCATAATTGTTAATTTTTAAAGAAAGTGTTAACACAGTAATAAGTTAACCCTTCTACTTTCCTTGGATTTGTGCCCTTTATATTACCCTTTGGGTCAATATGACCCAACAATGAAATATTAACAAAATTGGATATTTAACATTGGATTTTTTAATTTAGAACCAGCACAGGTCATCCCCTGCCCCTTCTTATCCAATTCATTGTGTTGGAAGTAGGAAAATAGGTTATGGGAGGGAGGATAGATGGAGTAGTCTTTATGGCTTTAAATTTACCTATATTGCAACTGGCAGGGAAAACTTCTGCGGGAAGTGAATTCCATATACGAACTATACGGCTGAATATAGCGTGTTGTTCGGTCTAACGGCCAATCGACCACAAAGGAATGAGCTCTAACAGAATGACGTGTATTGCGTAAAAAAGTCCGAGTTTCGGAAACGAGTTCTCTGATTTCCTTAGAGCACTTTAAAAAGTATTAACAATAGAACAGTGTGACACAACTCAAATTGCGATGGTGCTCCTGTAAATCAATAGAGTTGGATACCCCACTGTCCCGATGAGCACTTTCGCCATTTCGTACACTAGGTCGAGAAGCTCCAAAATAGACTTTGAAGTTCCGGCACATACATGAGGTGGTGTAAATAGTAAGGAGATAAGATGGAGTGAAGTATCTCTTGCACCGTTTTAGAAAACCGAGGCACTTGAATGCTTCTTTCGACACTTGAAAGATATATTTTGTCGAACGGACATCACATTGATGAAGAAACATGGTTTCCCGCGCGTTTATGCATAAGCATACAACATCTATTCGCACGACCCCATTCTGAAATTGTTTCTAAATATCGATTTAATAATTAATTCATGTTTTGTCTCATAGCGCCAACCTAAAGAAGGCTTGGACTACGATTGAATGAATATGAATGGCAAATATTGCTGTCATCTGCAAAAGAGTAGATAGGATTGGAAGTTTGATGTTGAAGGACATTTATAAAGATAAGAAATAGAGTTGGAGAAAGAACAGAGCTTGCGGTAGCTCTGAATTAACCTTGAATTCTATAACAACTCGTATAGTGCGATCTCTGAGGAAGCTCAATATAAACCGAGAGAAGTTATTACCGATACCAAAGGCAATAAGTTTTGATAGAAGTGCTCCGTGCCACACTATATCAAACGCCTTGGAAATATTCTTCGCCAAATATGCTCATTTGTTAGCTCATTGATTTGCAAGTTTTACTAAATAAAGCTTGCTTCTGAAGTTTGTATTAAAACCCCAGTCAGGATTCATTTAAGTCCATGTGATGTAGGTGCTATATGCTGATACAACTATCATGTTTGAAAATAATGCAACTGGCCATCGTTTAGTCTCGCGCTTACATGTGTAATTAGCAACAAGTTGGTCAAGTGCATGAACTAAAGCTTTAGTTTGGATGCAATGATATATTATTTTAGTCTTTTTTTGTTCATCATCTCTTACGTCGGCTGAATGATGAAGAGAACTTAAGAGGATAACATATTTATTTTTGTTTGGAACATATCATCTGAAAACAAAAAAAAATTGCGAAAATAGCGTAACGTAATATGTGAACAGCCCATGAATGGAAAAATGTTCAATAAAAGCGATTTTACTGATTATTTGACTGAACAAATTATTGATAGATGATTCTGAATGAAGATGAACTCGATTCAATTATGTTCAATAGGAAAAAAAAATTATAAAGTGTAATTAAGCTTGAAATATCGCTTGTTGGGTCATATTGACCCAAAGGGTATTAAATGTGTGTAAAATGTGGAGGTGGGAGGAAAATTTTTAATTTTATTATTTTGTTATAAAAACATAATTTTCGTCCCTGTAATGGATAAATAAAAGTTTCAAGTTCATATCTAAATATTTAAGGGGAAAATTTTGCGTTTGAAAAACAAAATTGGGTCAAATTGACCCAAGGAGAGTATAAGGGTTAATAACTTTAACTGCCAACCCGGGCAACGCCGGGTAAAATCAGTTAGTTCTAAATATAATTTTCTCCCAAAACTTTTTACAGAAAAAATCAATTAGTCCATACTTGATCTCAGCGCTGAAGGGTATCAAATAATTTTACTTGACCGAAAATAGCACTTTCTTATCGTTTGTTTAAGTTTTAATAATATAAAGTTATTTAATTGGATTGCCACAATATATATACAATATACTACTTAAAGCTTTTCTGGAATTTCCCAGTAAAACTTTTCATTACCAAATAATGAGTTAAACAGTTAAACTATTGAACGCGAACTACTTACTCATTCGCTGTTTAAGTCATTACATTAACATGGGGATGTCATTGGAGGCAAGTACTTACCAATTGCAGAAAAGTATTGACTTGGGTAAGCAATTTGAAAGCAACAACAACAACAGCAACAACTTTTTTGTTGTTGTTTTATTAAAAACATATATTTTTAAACGAAATACAAAATTTTTTTTATGATCCCATGGGGACTCGAACCCAGACCCTCCGACTGCTAGGCAGAGACTCTTCCACTGAGCTACTTCATATGTTTAAAACTTAGCAGCTTATAATTAATATAAACAATTTTAATTTTTAGATCCAAAATCATGTGAAAATAACTTTGCTTTTCCCTGCTTTTTTTTGCTTTGTTGTAATTTTTGGAAAAATATTTTTATACGATTTTTTGTAATTATTATAAAACTTTTTTAAAATTATTTTAAAACTTAAACAATTTAAATCTTCTTTTTTGTATAAGTTTTTACATAAGATTGACTCTTACTTACTTAAATGTTACAACCTGTTAAGGTCAAAGTCCGAGCATATTTTAGAATTCCATGGATTTCGATCTTGTGCGAATATTCTCCAATTTTATAGGCCAAGCTTTGAAAAATTTTCCTCTAGTTGGTCCTTCTATCGAAGTTTCGGACATCCTCCTCTAACATTGGGTAGTGGGACATTTCAATTCTAATTTTATCCTCTTCATTGTATTTTTTTTAAGAGAGGGTTACTAGCCCGTAATCCTAACCCATTTTTATCGATCTTATGGGACAACTCTCGGAACATGTTAACTCACAATATTATTGGGTGTTAAACTAGCTCCCCGGGTGATACAATGAGGAGGTGTGTGTCCACAGTTGAGATGAAGGATGGCCCAGATAAGTTGGGCTTACCAAGTTAAGACCAATTAGAATCGTGTTTGGTATTCAACATCCCCTACATAATCAAAATTGACTCATGATGGGATGTTTTCATTAACGTGAGTTAGTTTTACAAATTTTTTTTTACAGAAGATAATATTTAAGTTCTTAAAATTCAAAAATCATTTAAAAAGACTCTTTTAATAAAAAAAAACTAAAAAAAATTGTTGCCCTTGGTGGGATTTGAACCGGGGCCATTTAGTTTAAATTACCATCTTAATTATAAATAAGTACTTCTGTAATAACTTATTATTTATTCGGATGGTATGTTGTAGTCGTTACAAGGTAACCAGTTATCAGAGTACTTGCCATTACCAAAGTTTTGCTGGGTTGTTACAATTTGTTAACAATTTTATGCCTAAAGAAAATTCTCATATATAAAAGAAATTTTTTAGACAATATCGAAAATTACACAACAATAGGAAATGAATTAAAAATATAGACCCAATAAATCAGCCTATTCGCATACTTAGTATTTACTGGTAGTCTCTACTTTCTTGAACTCAATAGTATCTAATATGTTAACAATTTGTTAAGTAAACGATAGAATTAACATACAAAAAGTAAAGTGGACTAGTTTTGCAATTTTTGTTCACATGATGATAAAGTGAAATTGTGGGAAGTTGAATATTTATGGTCTTCGATTTTGGTATTAAAGACAAGAAAACGGTTTGAATTGGTTTAAAAAAAATATATAAAGGCTTAGAGTCTATATAGTAGCAGTATTATAAGATCTTATGAATAAATTATAACATTCAATTCTCATGGTTTGTATGGCTAAGATCAAAGTGTTATTTATAACAACTTTATTCTTATAACAACCAGCAAAGGTCACCATCAATAAATGGGCGTAGGTCCCTGAAAGCCAATTATACTTTTGCCCAAACAACAAGTGTTTGATAATAAACAAAATTTTATGAAAACCTATTATAGTTTCTAAAATATCTCCTTCTTTATAATTAAAACATTAAAATATTTAATATGACATGACATTTAACTAAGAAATAATAATAAGAAAAAATTATCACAAAAAATTCACCAGCAAATCCTGGTTGTAGCTAATTAACCGCAATCATACTCTAAGTAAATGCAATATTACTTGTACCAAGCAACAAAACATATCAATTTTTAAGAAATCTCTAGACAATACACGATCAGTTGTACCGAAAAAACAACGGCTTAAAGACATTTTGGAAAATCCGAAAAAAATTGAAACCAACTTGCAGAAAATTAGAGAAACAAAACCGAAATAATAATATTATATTAATGGTAAATTGTCACTAAACCAATGCGTCGACAATACAATTAGTTGTTATTTGCAACTTTTTGTAGTTGACTTTTGATGCGCTACTCGAAAGAAATAAGTATTATTAGTTTGAGTTCTTAAGTTGTAAAGTGCAGTAGCAAATGTTATCTAAAGTGCTAAATTCTTGTATCTTTACAAATATTAAACACTAGCTTCCTTTTGTGAAAAAAACCTGTTTTTAACTATTGCCACCACTTAAATTTTGATTTTATACACATAATTCTTATTTAGTCTGTGTCTGTTTAAGCATAGGAATTATATTTTTTGTTCATAATTCTTAATTAGTTCAAGCATAAGAATCATAGATTACATCACTTTGGACAGTAGAACATATTTTTGGTTGCCAGCATGGAGCACTTTGCTATTTCTGCTGCCAAAAAAGGCATTTTTTTGACTATTACTTTTCAAAAATCTGTATGTTTTGCCTAAGATATATATATATATATATATATATATATATATATATATACATATATATATATATATATATATATATATATATATATATATATATATATATATATATATATATATGTATATATATATATATATATATATATATATATATATAGCTATCAAAATAAGCGGACAGGTGTTTGGTACTTTTTTGAGACTATGTCCGATAGGAGGTAAAAAAGGGTGAAAATTGTTTTTTTGGTACTTTTTTAACCCACTCTTATATCTTAAACCAAAGAAAACAGAAAGGAACTTTGTACCGCAGTCAATAGATGTGAAAGAAATATTGAATACGTATTTGGTACTTTTGTGATTTTGGGGCCAAAATGGGTAAAAAAGGGATAAAATGATAACTTAACATCTCAAAAGTAATATGAATAGGAATTATGTTACATGCGTTTTAATAAAATGTACCGAATTCAATTGGTACCAAAGAAGTACCAAATTACCATATGGAACTTTTTGAAAGTAGTGGATAAAAAGGGGAAAAAATAAGTAATGTTATAACTTTTAAACAAATGAATGTTTGTATGTAAGCCGGCGAAAGTTTTTAAGTTGATAAGACTAATTTCCGTTAGGTGGTGCCACTGAAAATTACTAAAAATTAATTAAATCGTAAACTGTATATTTGATGCTATGATCTTTAGCAAAGTTGTAGCGCATTAGCCGGCGAAGGTTTTTTAGTTTCCGACAGGTGGCGCTACTGAAAATTACTCAAAGTCAATTTTATCGTAAGCTGTACATTAAATCATGCTATAATCTTTAGCAAAGTTGTTGCACATGAGCTGACTAAGGTTTCTTAATTGATATGAAGAAACTTCAACAGGTGGCGCCACTGAAATTTACTCAAAGTCAATTTAATCGTAAGCTGTACGTTTAATCATGCTATTGTCTTTAGCAAAGTTGTTGCGGATAAGCCGACGAAGGTTTATTATTGAGAATGACCAAAGTCCAACAGGTGGCGTCACTGAAAATTACTCAAAATGAATTAAATCGTAAAGTGTATATTGGATCATGCTATGATCTTTAGCCGGCGAAGGTTTTTTAATTGAAGTGAATAATTTCCGACAGGTGGCGCTACTGAAAATTGCTCAAAGTCAATTTTATCGTAGGCTGTACATTTAATCATGCTACAATCTTTAGCAAAGTTGTTGGACATGAGCCAACGAAGGTTTCTTAATTGGTATGAAGAAATTTCAACAGGTGGCGCCACTGAAATTTACTCAAAGTCAATTTAGTCGTAAGCTGTACATTTAATCATGCTATAGTCTTCAGCAAAGTTGTTGCACATGAGCCGACGAAGGTTTCTTAATTGGTATAAAGAAATTTCGACAGGTGACGCCACTGAAATTTACTCAAAGTCAATTTAATCGTAAGCTGTACGTTTAATCATGCTATTGTCTTTAGCAAAGTTGTTGCGGATAAGCCGACGAAGGTTTATTAATGAGAATGACCAAAGTCCAACAGGTGGCGTCACTGAAAATTACTCAAAATGAATTAAATCGTAAAGTGTATATTGGATCATGCTATGATCTTTAGCCGGCGAAGGTTTTTTAACTGAAGTGAATAATTTCCGACAGGTGACGCTACTGAAAATTACTCTAAGTCAATTTAATCGTAAGCTGTACATTTAATCATGCTATAATCTTAAGCAAAGTTGTTGCGGATAAGCCGACGAAGGTTTGTTAATGAGAATGACCAAAGTTAAACAGGTGGCGCCACTGAGAATTACTCAAAATGAATTAAATCGTTGACTGTGCATTTGATCATGTTATAATCATTAGCAAAGTTGTTACGCATAAGCAGACGAAGTGTTCTTAGTTGGTATGAACAACTTCAGGTGGCGCTACTGAAAACTACTCAAAATGTAATATAGTGCGATCTCTGGAAAGCTCGTTATAAATTGATAAAAGTTGTTGCCGATACCAAAAGCAATAAGTTTTGATGCAAGTGCTCCGTGCCAAACTCTATTAAATGCCTTGGAACTATCCAG
Organism: Stomorhina lunata; assembly: GCA_933228675.1. Lineage (NCBI taxonomy): Eukaryota > Metazoa > Arthropoda > Insecta > Diptera > Rhiniidae > Stomorhina > Stomorhina lunata. The sequence continues at coordinate 45,173,153 of OW121740.1, read as the reverse complement.
AGCCACAACTTTACTTTCGCCAAAACGGTGTATTGATTGATATCATTTTTCCGATAGGAAGGCTAGCAGGTCTCCTGTCGTTTAGTTGGTTGTTAGATTCTAGATTTTTAACAAGATGATGGCTTACCATACTCTCCATAACTTTGGAAAGTGCAGAACAAATTTCTTTTAGACGGTAGTTTTTCAGGGTTGTTAGCTTCACCCTTTTTGGGGATTGGCGTAACATTAGCAGCCTTCCAGCACCAAGGAAATTTACCGGCATGGTATAAGGTCCTGAAGAGGTTTGCTAATGGACGCGCAAACAAGCGCTGGAATACCATCCGGCCCAGGAGACTTGTTTATGTTGAGATCCGCTACAACCCGTTTTACAGCGCGGGCGCGAAATGATAGCTTTGGCATAGTTTGGAAGGGCATTATAAGTCTGTGCTGATGTATGTAACGCATAGAAATATTTGTCTTATACCCACCTTTAAGGACCTAGCATCACTTCCTGAGTCGATTTAACGATGTCACTCCATCCGTCCTTCTGAGCGGCTGGTCCCCCATGTAAACCATGTAATCAAAGTACAGGTCGCAATTCTAAAAATAATTTAATGAAATTTGGCACAAAGAAGGCTTTTCGTAGTTGGACCGTGGCTATTGAAATTCATCCAAATAGATCTAGTAATTAAGGTACCACCCATAGGTCTCACTTCCCGGAATTTGCATTTTGGTCGCAAATATCAGTATATTTTTATGAAATTTGAAACAAATGCTGCTCATATACACGGAAATCACTGTAACACATTTTTTTATAATCGGTTCATATTTGATCATAGCTCTCGTACAAACTCTTCAGCCAGAACTCAATAAATGAGACAAAAATCATTTAAATGCTCGTAAATCCGACCCAATTTCGATTAATCTGGTATGTGATGGAAAACGATCGTTTTCAAATCGATCGATTTCAGATATATTTTTGAGATAATTTTCGGTTATTTTCCTAAAAAATTCAAACCAAATGAAAGACAAAATATTTAATCCATTTGACTGATATTTTATCTTTCATTTGGTTTGAATTTTTTGGCAAAATATCAGAAAATTACCTCAAAAATAAATCTAAAATCGAAAGATTTCAAAACGATCGATTTCCATCATATACCTGAATATATGGATATACTCGGAACATGTATGTCCCTGAAGAAATTTCCAAGTCTCATGCTTGTGCTGTGATGACACGGGCCATATGAATGAAATAGATACTGGAAAATGAAATAGATTCAATTGAACCAAATCGATTTTAGAAGGTCACTGGCAATATAGCTTATGTTCATTTGCTTCTACGAGTACTATTCATTTGGGCATACCAAAATCAAGGCGATTCATATTTTTGTCATGACGTTTTTTGATGACAGGGAAACCAAATTTCTGAATCATTATGAAATCCTAAGACGACTTACCTATGACCGTCTATCTATCTGTCTGTTGATGGCACGATAGGGCTTAAACGAAAGGGGCTAAGTCACTGAAATTTGGCAAAAATATTTTTTTTAGTAACTTATCTTATTTATTGAAGCTTTCTTCTTAGAAATTCACAATAAGTGAATGAATAAGTGAATATTGCCAATGCAAAAACTCTTAAATAATTTCAATATTTTTATGTTCTTTAATTTTTCTTTTGCTAACATAACTCTCAGTACCTGGTAGACCGAGCCTTGCTCGGAGCTTTATGATAAGCATTTTGAGGAAAATTTTAAAGTTTGTATATATTAATATAAAATAAAGTGCTTAAATAAATTTAGAGGAAAGACATTGTAGAAATATTCAGTTAATTTTGAATTATTTGATTTATTTTGTCCGACCAACACATAGTTTGCATAGTTTACAGTTTAACTCATTTTGAATAATTTTGGAATTTATTCATATCAACAGAAACCTCTGTCGACTCATGCGCAACAACTTTGCTAAAGATTACAGTCTGATCAAATGCACAGTTTACGATTTAATTCATTTTGAGTAGTTTTCTGTGGCGCCACCTGTCGGACTTTGCTTATTCCAATTCATAAACCTTCTTCGGCTTATCTGTAACAACTTTGCTGAAGATTATAGCATGATTAAATGTACAGCATACGATTAAATTGACTTTGAGTAAATTTCAGTAGCGCCACCTGTCGAAATTTCTTCATACCAACTAAGAAACCTTCGTCGGCTCATGTGCAACAACTTTGCTAAAGATTGTAGCATGATTAAATGTACAGATTACGATTAAATTGACTTTGAGTAAGTTTCTGTAGCGCCACCTGTCGGAAATTATTCATACCAACTAAAAAGCCTTCGTCGGCTCATGCGCTACAACTTTGCTAAAGATCATAGCATGATCAAATGTACAGTTTACGATTTAATTAATTTTTAGTAATTTTCAGTGGCGCCATCTGTCGGAAATTAGTCTTATCAACTTTAAAACCTTCGCCGGCTTATCCGCAACATCTTCGCTAAAGAGCATAACACAATCAAATTCACAGTTTACTATTCTATAAAGAACATACATACAGACAAACATTCATTTGTTTAAAATAATACTAATTTTTCCCCCTTTTTATTCCCTAATTTCTAAAAGTTCCATATGTATATTTGGTACTTTTTTGGTGCCAATTGAATTCGGCACATTTTTTTTTAAACGCATTTAACATAATGTATAATGTTCCTATTCATATTACTTTGGAGATGTTAAGTTATCATTTTATCCCTTTTTTACCCATTTTGGCTCCAAAATCAAAAAAGTACCAAATACGTGTTTCATATTTTTTTTACATCTATTGATTGCAGTACCAAGTTTCTTTCTATATTCTTTAGTTTAAAATATAAGAGTGGGTTAAAAAGGTGCCAAAAAAACTATTTTCACCCTTTTTTACCCCCTATCGGACATAGTTTCAAAAAAGTACCAAACACCTGTCCGCTTATTTTCAAGGCTGTTTAAAACGTAATTTTAATTTTGTTTCTATACCTATTACTTTAGGAGACATAGCGTTTTCGATTTTTTCCCCTTTTTACCCGTTTTTACCCTCTTAGAGGTAAAAGTTCCAAAAGTCCCTTCTTCTTCGACCTACACATCAAAAAAGATACCCACTGTCCAAATTTTATCAAAATCGGTAGAGCCGTTTTCGAGATACTCCGAACGGCAAATGCATTAGTTAGAGAAGTTTTACATAGTTTTACCGCCGCTTTATTGAAAATTTTTATTTTTTTCAAGTGGGTCTGACAGGAGATCGAATTTGGGACCTCTGTATGCTAGGCGGATGACTAACATGCTATAAGTTTTCTGATTTTGTTTGAAGATTTATTTAATATATTTAATTTAATTTTAACCCTTATACTCTCCTTGGGTCAATTTGACCCAATTTTGTTTTTCAAACGCAAAATTTTCCCCTTAAATATTTAGATATGAACTTGAAACTTTTATTTATCCATTACAGGGACGAAAATTATGTTTTTATAAGAAAATAATAAAATTAAAAATTTTCCTCCCCCCTCCACATTTCAAAACACGATTTACACACATTTAATACCCGTTGGGTCAATATGACCCAACAAGCGATATTTCAAGCTTAATTACACTTTATAATTTTTTTTCCTATTGAACATAATTGAATCGAGTTCACCTTCATTCAGAATCATCTATCAATAATTTGTTCAGTCAAATAATCAGTAAAATCGCTTTTATTGAACATTTTTCCATTCATGGGCTGTTCACATATTACGTTACGCTATTTTCGCAATTTTTTTTGTTTTCAGATGATATGTTCCAAACAAAAATAAATATGTTATCCTCTTAAGTTCTCTTCATCATTCAGCCGACGTAAGAGATGATGAACAAAAAAAGACTAAAATAATATATCATTGCATCCAAACTAAAGCTTTAGTTCATGCACTTGACCAACTTGTTGCTAATTACATATGTAAGCGCGAGACTAAACGATGGCCAGTTGCATTATTTTCAAACATGACATTTGTATCAGCATATAGCACCTACATCACATGGACTTAAATGAATCCTGACTGGGGTTTTAATACAAACTTCAGAAGCAAGCTTTATTTAGTAGAACTTGCAAATCAATGAGCTAACAAATGAGCATATTTGGCGAAGAATATTTCCAAGGCGTTTGATATAGTGTGGCACGGAGCACTTCTATCAAAACTTATTGCCTTTGGTATCGGTAATAACTTCTCTCGGTTTATATTGAGCTTCCTCAGAGATCGCTCTATACGAGTTGTTATAGAATTCAAGGTTAATTCAGAGCTACCGCAAGCTCTGTTCTTTCTCCAACTCTATTTCTTATCTTTATAAATGTCCTTCAACATCAAACTTCCAATCCTATCTACTCTTTTGCAGATGACAGCAATATTTGCCATTCATATTCATTCAATCGTAGTCCAAGCCTTCTTTAGGTTGGCGCTATGAGACAAAACATGAATTAATTATTAAATCGATATTTAGAAACAATTTCAGAATGGGGTCGTGCGAATAGATGTTGTATGCTTATGCATAAACGCGCGGGAAACCATGTTTCTTCATCAATGTGATGTCCGTTCGACAAAATATATCTTTCAAGTGTCGAAAGAAGCATTCAAGTGCCTCGGTTTTCTAAAACGGTGCAAGAGATACTTCACTCCATCTGATCTCCTTACTATTTACACCACCTCATGTATGTGCCGGAACTTCAAAGTCTATTTTGGAGCTTCTCGACCTAGTGTACGAAATGGGCGAAAGTTCTCATCGGAACAGTGGGGTATCCAACTCTATTGATTTACAGGAGCACCATCGCAATTTGAGTTGTGTCACAGTGTTCTATTGTTAATACTTTTGAAAGGGCTCTAACGAAATCAGAGAACTCGTTTCCGAAACTCGGATTTTTTACGCAATACACGTCATTCTGTTAGAGCTCATTCCTTTGTGGTCGATTGGCCGGTAGACCGAACAACACGATATATTCAGCCGTATAGTTCGTATATGGAATTCACTTCCCGCAGAAGTTTTCCCTGCCAGTTGCAATATAGGTAAATTTAAAGCCATAAAGACTACTCCATCTATCCTCCCTCCCATAACCTATTTTCCTACTTCCAACACAATGCATTGGATAAGAAGGGGCAGGGGATGACCTGTGCTGGTTCTAAATTAAAAAATCCAATGTTTAATATCCAATTTTGTTAATATTTCATTGTTGGGTCATATTGACCCAAAGGGTAATATAAAGGGCACAAATCCAAGGAAAGTAGAAGGGTTAAAAGGATTTCACTCCTCCAAAGTTACAAAGCATCACAATTTAAGTAATTTTTATTTCGTCTATCTTCCACTTTTTATTTCACCACTAATTTAATATGACTGCAACACAAATAAGAAACAAATATCAACATTAAACTATAAGTTTAAACAATTAAGGTGCAGTTGCAGCAAAAATTAAGAACAAAAACCCCCCAAAACACTCAAAATAAAAGAATTAACTAGAAACAAAAAATAATAAAATCAAATTCCCAACATTTACCGCAAAAAAGTAGAAAAAATAATAAGTTAATAACGAAACAAAAACTTAACGAATGAAATAAAGAAAAAAAAAAAACTGACTGACAGACAGACAGTAACAAATTTTAATTGTAAAACCACAAAATGCAGCCAAAGTTACAAGCAATTAAGATAATTAAACAAAATAATTTGTGGCTTCTAAATAATAAATGGAAATAAAACAATAAATAAATATCTATAATAAAAAACATAATAATATTGTTAAGGAAAACAAAAAGTGACTAATAAAGACACTTTTATAGAATGTTATTTTGTTAGTTAAATTGTGGCGGCTTCGATATGGAAAGATGATAAAGTTTATTTTATAAAAAGTAATTTAATAGAGTTTATTCCCAACAACAACAAATAGTTGATGACTGAAATCCATTATAACATTTTTCTTGAATTTTCAATTCTTTCCTTTATATTATGGCATTTTTTCAGCGCTTTAGTAAGCGGTTCCTACTTTCATTCTCATTATTATTGGGATTGTCATTCCGTTTATAACTTCCTTAATATTGGATCAAAAACCAAATGGGATACACCATTTCTAAGAAATTCTAAGACGTCGCTGGATGACTGTCTGTTGTCGGCAGGCCTGCCAGATTTGCCGATTATCGGCATTTTGGCGATTTTTGACCTGAAAAATTGTTAAGTGCCGATAAGCAGATTTTGGCTAGAAAATTGCAGATTTTGAGATTATATCGAAATATACATATATAATTTTTTTTTTGTATAGAAAAATGTATTGAAAAAGACTTAATATAAAATTTTTGGTATAGAAAAGTTTTCAATATATATATTTTTTATTTTTAAAAAATTTCCTATAAAAACTAAATTTTTGAAAAATTTCCTGTAAAAACTAAATTTTTTAAAAATTTCCTATAAAAACTAAATTTTTGAAAAATTTCCTATAAAAAGTAAATTTTTGAAAAATTTCCTATAAAAATATGAAATTTTTGAAAATTTTCCTATAAAAATGGAAATTTTTGAAAAATTTCCTATAAAAATAGGAAATTTTTGAAAAATTTCCTATAAAAATAGGAAATTTTTGAAAAATGTCCTATAAAAATAGGAAATTTTTAAAAAAATTCCTATAAAAATAGGAAATTTTTGAAAAATTTCCTATAAAAACAGGAAATTTTTGAAAAATTTCCTATAAAAATAGGAAATTTTTGAAAAATTTCCTATAAAAATAGGAAATTTTTGAAAAATTTCCTATAAAAATAGGAAATTTTTGAAAAATTTCCTATAAAAATAGGAAATTTTTGAAAAATTTCCTATAAAAATAGGAAATTTTTGAAAAATTTCCTATAAAAATAGGAAATTTTTGAAAAATAATAAATAGGAAATTTTTGAAAAATTTCCTATAAAAATAGGAAATTTTTGAAAAATTTCCTATAAAAATAGGAAATTTTTGAAAAATTTCCTATAAAAATAGGAAATTTTTGAAAAATTTCCTATAAAAATAGGAAATTTTTGAAAAATTTCCTATAAAAATAGGAAATTTTTGAAAAATTTCCTATAAAAATAGGAAATTTTTGAAAAATTTCCTATAAAAATAGGAAATTTTTGACAAATTTCCTATAAAAATAGGAAATTTTTGAAAAATTTCCTATAAAAATAGGAAATTTTGAAAAATTTCCTATAAAAATAGGAAATTTTTGAAAAATTTCCTATAAAAATAGGAAATTTTTGAAAAATTTCCTATAAAAATAGGAAATTTTTGAAAAATTTCCTATAAAAATAGGAAATTTTTGAAAAATTTCCTATAAAAATAGGAAATTTTTGAAAAATTTCCTATAAAAATAGGAAATTTTTGAAAAATTTCCTATAAAAATAGGAAATTTTTGAAAAATTTCCTATAAAAATAGGAAATTTTTGAAAAATTTCCTATAAAAATAGGAAATTTTTGAAAAATTTCCTATAAAAATAGGAAATTTTTGAAAAATTTCCTATAAAAATAGGAAATTTTTGAAAAATTTCCTATAAAAATAGGAAATTTTTGAAAAATTTCCTATAAAAATAGGAAATTTTTGAAAAATTTCCTATAAAAATAGGAAATTTTTGAAAAATTTCCTATAAAAACAGGAAATTTTTGAAAAATTTCCTATAAAAATAGGAAATTTTTGAAAAATTTCCTATAAAAATAGGAAATTTTTGAAAAATTTCCTATAAAAATAGGAAATTTTTGAAAAATTTCCTATAAAAATATAAAATTTAAAAAAAATTTCCTATAAAAATAGGAAATTTTTGAAAAATTTCCTATAAAAATAGGAAATTTTAAAAAAATTTCCTATAAAAATAGGAAATTTTTGAAAAATTTCCTATAAAAATAGGAAATTTTTGAAAAATTTCCTATAAAAATAGGAAATTTTTGAAAAATTTCCTATAAAAATAGGAAATTTTTGAAAAATTTCCTATAAAAATAGGAAATTTTTGAAAAATTTCCTATAAAAATAGGAAATTTTTGAAAAATTTCCTATAAAAATAGGAAATTTTTGAAAAATTTCCTATAAAAATAGGAAATTTTTGAAAAATTTCCTATAAAAATAGGAAATTTTTGAAAAATTTCCTATAAAAATAGGAAATTTGTGAAAATTTTCCTATAAAAATAGGAAATTTTTGAAAAATTTCCTATAAAAATAGGAAATTTTTGAAAAATTTCCTATAAAAATAGGAAATTTTTGAAAAATTTCCTATAAAAATAGGAAATTTTTGAAAGATTTCCTATAAAAATAGGAAATTTTTGAAAAATTTCCTATAAAAATAGGAAATTTTTGAAGAATTTCCTATAAAAATAGGAAATTTTTGAAAAATTTCCTATAAAAATAGGAAATTTTTGAAAAATTTCCTATAAAAGTAGGAAATTTTTGAAAAATTTCCTATAAAAATAGGAAATTTTTGAAAAATTTCCTATAAAAATAGGAAATTTTTGAAAAATTTCCTATAAAAATAGGAAATTTTTGAAAAATTTCCTATAAAAATAGGAAATTTTTGAAAAATTTCCTATAAAAATAGGAAATTTTTGAAAAATTTCCTATAAAAATAGGAAATTTTTGAAAAATTTCCTATAAAAATAGGAAATTTTTGAAAAATTTCCTATAAAAATAGGAAATTTTTGAAAAATTTCCTATAAAAATAGGAAATTTTTGAAAAATTTCCTATAAAAATAGGAAATTTTTGAAAAATTTCTTACAAAAATAGGAAATTTTTGAAAAATTTCCTATAAAAATAGGAAATTTTTGAAAAATTTCCTATAAAAATAGGAAATTTTTGAAAAATTTCCCATAAAAATAGGAAATTTTTGAAAAATTTCCTATAAAAATAGGAAATTTTTGAAAAATTTCCTATAAAAATAGGAAATTTTTGAAAAATTTTCCTATAAAAATAGGAAATTTTTGAAAAATTTCCTATAAAAATAGGAAATTTTTGAAAAATTTCCTATAAAAATAGGAAATTTTTGAAAAATTTCCTATAAAAATAGGAAATTTTTGAAAAATTTCCTATAAAAATAGGAAATTTTTGAAAAATTTCCTATAAAAATAGGAAATTTTTGAAAAATTTCCTATAAAAATAGGAAATTTTTGAAAAATTTCCTATAAAAATAGGAAATTTTTGAAAAATTTCCTATAAAAATAGGAAATTTTTGAAAAATTTCCTATAAAAATAGGAAATTTTTGAAAAATTTCCTATAAAAATAGGAAATTTTTGAAAAATTTCCTATAAAAATAGGAAATTTTTGAAAAATTTCCTATAAAAATAGGAAATTTTTGAAAAATTTCCTATAAAAATAGGAAATTTTTGAAAAATTTCCTATAAAAATAGGAAATTTTTGAAAAATTTCCTATAAAAATAGGAAATTTTTGAAAAATTTCCTATAAAAATAGGAAATTTTTGAAAAATTTCCTATAAAAATAGGAAATTTTTGAAAAATTTCCTATAAAAATAGGAAATTTTTGAAAAATTTCCTATAAAAATAGGAAATTTTTGAAAAATTTCCTATAAAAATAGGAAATTTTTGAAAAATTTCCTATAAAAATAGGAAATTTTTGAAAAATTTCCTATAAAATTAGGAAATTTTTGAAAAATTTCCTATAAAAATAGGAAATTTTTGAAAAATTTCCTATAAAAATAGGAAATTTTTGAAAAATTTCCTATAAAAATAGGAAATTTTTGAAAAATTTCCTATAAAAATAGGAAATTTTTGAAAAATTTCCTATAAAAATAGGAAATTTTTGAAAAATTTCTCATAAAAATGGAAATTTTTGAAAAATTTCCTATAAAAATAGGAAATTTTTGAAAAATTTCCTATAAAAATAGGAAATTTTTGAAAAATTTCCTATAAAATAGGAAATTTTTGAAAAATTTCCTATAAAAATAGGAAATTTTTGAAAAATTTCCTATAAAATAGGAAATTTTTGAAAAATTTCCTATAAAAATAGGAAATTTTTGAAAAATTTCCAATAAAAATAGGAAATTTTTGAAAAATTTCCTATAAAAATAGGAAATTTTTGAAAAATTTCCTATAAAAATAGGAAATTTTGAAAAAATTCCTATAAAAATAAAAATAGGAAATTTTTAAAAAAATTCCTATAAAAATGGGAAATTTTTGAAAAATTTCCTATAAAAATAGGAAATTTTTGAAAAATTTCCTATAAAAATAGAAATTTTTGAAAAATTTCCTATAAAAATAGGAAATTTTTGAAAAATTTCCTATAAAAATAGGAAATTTTTGAAAATTTCCTATAAAAATAGGAAATTTTTGAAAAATTTCCTATAAAAATAGGAAATTTTTGAAAAATTTCCTATAAAAATAGGAAATTTTTGAAAAATTTCCTATAAAAATAGGAAATTTTTGAAAAATTTCCTATAAAAATAGGAAATTTTTGAAAAATTTCTTACAAAAATAGGAAATTTTTGAAAAATTTCCTATAAAAATAGGAAATTTTTGAAAAATTTCCTATAAAAATAGGAAATTTTTGAAAAATTTCCCATAAAAATAGGAAATTTTTGAAAAATTTCCTATAAAAATAGGAAATTTTTGAAAAATTTCCTATAAAAATAGGAAATTTTTGAAAAATTTTCCTATAAAAATAGGAAATTTTTGAAAAATTTCCTATAAAAATAGGAAATTTTTGAAAAATTTCCTATAAAAATAGGAAATTTTGAAAAATTTCCTATAAAAATAGGAAATTTTTGAAAAATTTCCTATAAAAATAGGAAATTTTTGAAAAATTTCCTATAAAAATAGGAAATTTTTGAAAAATTTCCTATAAAAATAGGAAATTTTTGAAAAATTTCCTATAAAAATAGGAAATTTTTGAAAAATTTCCTATAAAAATAGGAAATTTTTGAAAAATTTCCTATAAAAATAGGAAATTTTTGAAAAATTTCCTATAAAAATAGGAAATTTTTGAAAAATTTCCTATAAAAATAGGAAATTTTTGAAAAATTTCCTATAAAAATAGGAAATTTTTGAAAAATTTCCTATAAAAATAGGAAATTTTTGAAAAATTTCCTATAAAAATAGGAAATTTTTGAAAAATTTCCTATAAAAATAGGAAATTTTTGAAAAATTTCCTATAAAAATAGGAAATTTTTGAAAATTTCCTATAAAAATAGGAAATTTTTGAAAAATTTCCTATAAAAATAGGAAATTTTTGAAAAATTTCCTATAAAAATAGGAAATTTTTGAAAAATTTCCTATAAAAATAGGAAATTTTTGAAAAATTTCCTATAAAAATAGGAAATTTTTGAAAAATTTCCTATAAAAATAGGAAATTTTTGAAAAATTTCCTATAAAAATAGGAAATTTTTGAAAAATTTCCTATAAAAATAGGAAATTTTGAAAAATTTCCTATAAAAATAGGAAATTTTTGAAAAATTTCCCATAAAAAATAGGAAATTTTTGAAAAATTTCCTATAAAATTAGGAAATTTTTGAAAAATTTCCTATAAAAATAGGAAATTTTTGAAAAATTTCCTATAAAAATAGGAAATTTTGAAAAATTTCCTATAAAAATAGGAAATTTTTGAAAAATTTCCTATAAAAATAGGAAATTTTTGAAAATTTCCTATAAAAATAGGAAATTTTTGAAAAATTTCTCATAAAAATGGAAATTTTTGAAAATTTCCTATAAAAATAGGAAATTTTTGAAAAATTTCCTATAAAAATAGGAAATTTTTGAAAAATTTCCTATAAAAATAGGAAATTTTTGAAAAATTTCCTATAAAAATAGGAAATTTTTGAAAAATTTCCTATAAAAATAGGAAATTTTTGAAAAATTTCCTATAAAAATAGGAAATTTTTGAAAAATTTCCTATAAAAATAGGAAATTTTTGAAAAATTTCCTATAAAAAATAGGAAATTTTTGAAAAATTTCCTATAAAAATAGGAAATTTTTGAAAAATTTCCTATAAAAATAGGAAATTTTTGAAAAATTTCCTATAAAAATAGGAAATTTTTGAAAAATTTCCTATAAAAATAGGAAATTTTTGAAAAATTTTCTATAAAAATAGGAAATTTTTGAAAAATTTCCTATAAAAATAGGAAATTTTTGAAAAATTTCCTATAAAAATAGGAAATTTTTGAAAAATTTCCTATAAAAATAGGAAATTTTTGAAAAATTTCCTATAAAAATAGGAAATTTTTGAAAAATTTCCTATAAAAATAGGAAATTTTTGAAAAATTTCCTATAAAAATAGGAAATTTTTGAAAAATTTCCTATAAAAATAGGAAATTTTTGAAAAATTTCCTATAAAAATAGGAAATTTTTGAAAAATTTCCTATAAAACTAGGAAATTTTTGAAAAATTTCCTATAAAAATAGGAAATTTTTGAAAAATTTCCTATAAAAATAGGAAATTTTTGAAAAATTTCCTATAAAAATAGGAAATTTTTGAAAAATTTTCTATAAAAATAGGAAATTTTTGAAAAATTTTCTATAAAAATAGGAAATTTTTGAAAAATTTTCTATAAAAATAGGAAATTTTTGAAAAATTTCCTATAAAAATAGGAAATTTTTGAAAAAATTTCCTATAAAAATAGGAAATTTTTGAAAAATTTCCTATAAAAATAGGAAATTTTTGAAAAATTTCCTATAAAAATAGGAAATTTTTGAAAAATTTCCTATAAAAATAGGAAATTTTTGAAAAATTTCCTATAAAAATAGGAAATTTTTGAAAAATTTCCTATAAAAATAGGAAATTTTTGAAAAATTTCCTATAAAAATAGGAAATTTTTGAAAAATTTCCTATAAAAATAGGAAATTTTTGAAAAATTTCCTATAAAAATAGAAATTTTTGAAAAATTTCCTATAAAAATAGGAAATTTTTGAAAAATTTCCTATAAAAATAGGAAATTTTTGAAAAATTTCCTATAAAAATAGGAAATTTTGAAAAAATTTCCTATAAAAATAGGAAATTTTTGAAAAATTTCCTATAAAAATAGGAAATTTTTGAAAAATTTCCTATAAAAATAGGAAATTTTTGAAAAATTTCCTATAAAAATAGGAAATTTTTGAAAAATTTCTTACAAAAATAGGAAATTTTTGAAAAATTTCCTATAAAAATAGGAAATTTTTGAAAAATTTCCTATAAAAATAGGAAATTTTTGAAAAATTTCCCTATAAAAATAGGAAATTTTTGAAAAATTTCCTATAAAAATAGGAAATTTTTGAAAAATTTCCTATAAAAATAGGAAATTTTTGAAAAATTTCCTATAAAAATAGGAAATTTTTGAAAAATTTCCTATAAAAATAGGAAATTTTTGAAAAATTTCCTATAAAAATAGGAAATTTTTGAAAAATTTCCTATAAAAATAGGAAATTTTTGAAAAATTTCCTATAAAAATAGGAAATTTTTGAAAAATTTCCTATAAAAATAGGAAATTTTTGAAAAATTTCCTATAAAAATAGGAAATTTTTGAAAAATTTCCTATAAAAATAGGAAATTTTTGAAAAATTTCCTATAAAAATAGGAAATTTTTGAAAAATTTCCTATAAAAATAGGAAATTTTTGAAAAATTTCCTATAAAAATAGGAAATTTTTGAAAAATTTCCTATAAAAATAGGAAATTTTTGAAAAATTTCCTATAAAAATAGGAAATTTTTGAAAAATTTCCTATAAAAATAGGAAATTTTTGAAAATTTCCTATAAAAATAGGAAATTTTTGAAAAATTTCCTATAAAAATAGGAAATTTTTGAAAAATTTCCTATAAAAATAGGAAATTTTTGAAAAATTTCCTATAAAAATAGGAAATTTTTGAAAAATTTCCTATAAAAATAGGAAATTTTTGAAAAATTTCCTATAAAAATAGGAAATTTTGAAAAATTTCCTATAAAAATAGGAAATTTTTGAAAAATTTCCTATAAAAATAGGAAATTTTTGAAAAATTTCCTATAAAAATAGGAAATTTTTGAAAATTTCCTATAAAAATAGGAAATTTTTGAAAAATTTCCTATAAAAATAGGAAATTTTGAAAAATTTCCTATAAAAATAGGAAATTTTTGAAAAATTTCCCATAAAAATAGGAAATTTTTGAAAAATTTCCTATAAAATTAGGAAATTTTTGAAAAATTTCCTATAAAAATAGGAAATTTTTGAAAAATTTCCTATAAAAATAGGAAATTTTTGAAAAATTTCCTATAAAAATAGGAAATTTTTGAAAAATTTCCTATAAAAATAGGAAATTTTTGAAAAATTTCCTATAAAAATAGGAAATTTTTGAAAAATTTCTCATAAAAATGGAAATTTTTGAAAAATTTCCTATAAAAATAGGAAATTTTTGAAAAATTTCCTATAAAAATAGGAAATTTTTGAAAAATTTCCTATAAAAATAGGAAATTTTTGAAAAATTTCCTATAAAAATAGGAAATTTT
>OW121740.1:45109356-45158536 GCA_933228675.1 Stomorhina lunata | reverse complement strand
ATTTTTCAAAAATTTCCTATTTGTATAGGAAATTTTTCAAAAATTTCCTATTTTTATAGGAAATTTTTCAAAAATTTCCTATTTTTATAGGAAATTTTTCAAAAATTTCCTATTTTTATAGGAAGTTTTTCAAAAATTTCCTATTTTTATAGGAAATTTTTCAAAAATTTCCTATTTTTATAGGAAATTTTTCAAAAATTTCCTATTTTTATAGGAAATTTTTCAAAAATTTCCTATTTTTATAGGAAATTTTTCAAAAATTTTCTATTTTTATAGGAAATTTTTCAAAAATTTCCTATTTTTATAGGAAATTTTTCAAAAATTTCCTATTTTTTTAAGGAAATTTTTCAAAAATTTCCTATTTTTATGGGAAATTTTTCAAAAATTTCCTATTTTTATAGGAAATTTTTCAAAAATTTCCTATTTTTATAGGAAATTTTTCAAAAATTTCCTATTTTTATGGGAAATTTTTCAAAAATTTCCTATTTTTATAGGAAATTTTTCAAAAATTTCCTATTTTTATAGGAAATTTTTCAAAAATTTCCTATTTTTATAGGAAATTTTTCAAAAATTTCCTATTTTTATAGGAAATTTTTCAAAAATTTCCTATTTTTATAGGAAATTTTTCAAAAATTTCCTATTTTTATAGGAAATTTTTCAAAAATTTCCTTTTTGTATAGGAAATTTTTCAAAAATTTCCTATTTTGATAGGAATTTTTTCAAAAATTTCCTATTTTTATAGGAAATTTTTCAAAAATTTCCTATTTTTATAGGAAATTTTTCAAAAATTTCCTATTTTTATAGGAAATTTTTCAAAAATTTCCTATTCTTATAGGAAATTTTTCAAAAATTTCCTATTTTTATAGGAAATTTTTCAAAAATTTCCTATTTTTTTAAGGAAATTTTCCAAAAATTTCCTATTTTTTTAAGGAAATTTTCCAAAAATTTCCTATTTTTATAGGAAATTTTTCAAAAATTTCCTATTTTTATAGGAAATTTTTCAAAAATTTCCTATTTTTATAGGAAATTTTTCAAAAATTTCCTATTTTTATAGGAAATTTTTCAAAAATTTCCTATTTTTATAGGAAATTTTTCAAAAATTTCCTATTTTTATAGGAAATTTTTCAAAAATTTCCTATTTTTATAGGAAATTTTTCAAAAATTTCCTATTATTATAGGAAATTTTTCAAAAATTTCCTATTTTTATAGGAAATTTTTCAAAAATTTCCTATTTTTATAGGAAATTTTTCAAAAATTTCCTATTTTTATAGGAAATTTTTCAAAAATTTCCTATTTTTATAGAAAATTTTTCAAAAATTTCCTATTTTTATAGGAAATTTTTCAAAAATTTCCTATTTTTATAGGAAATTTTTCAAAAATTTTCTATTTTTATGGGAAATTTTTTAAAAATTTCCTATTTTTATAGGAAGTTTTTCAAAAATTTCCTATTTTTATAGGAAATTTTTCAAAAATTTCCTATTTTTATAGGAAATTTTTCAAAAATTTCCTATTTTTATAGGAAATTTTTCAAAAATTTCCTATTTTATTTCCTATTTTATTTATATTATATATTATATATTTATATTTTTATAGGAAATTTTTCAAAAATTTCCTATTTTTTTAAGGAAATTTTTCAAAAATTTCCTATTTTTATAGGAAATTTTTCAAAAATTTCCTTTTTATAGGAAATT
Organism: Stomorhina lunata; assembly: GCA_933228675.1. NCBI lineage: Eukaryota > Metazoa > Arthropoda > Insecta > Diptera > Rhiniidae > Stomorhina > Stomorhina lunata. The sequence continues at coordinate 45,156,845 of OW121740.1, read as the reverse complement.
TTTCAAAAATTTCCAATTTTTATAGGAAATTTTTCAAAAATTTCCTATTTTTATAGGAAATTTTTCAAAAATTTCCTATTTTTATAGGAAATTTTTCAAAAATTTCCTATTTTTATAGGAAATTTTTCAAAAATTTCCTATTTTTATAGGAAATTTTTCAAAAATTTCCTATTTTTATAGGAAATTTTTCAAAAATTTCCTATTTTTATAGGAAATTTTTCAAAAATTTCCTATTTTTATAGGAAATTTTTCAAAAATTTCCTATTTTTTATAGGAAATTTTTTCAAAAATTTCTTTTTTTATAGGAAATTTTTCAAATATTTCCTATTTTTGTAGGAAATTTTTCAAAAATTTCCTATTTTTACAGAAAATTTTTCAAAAATTTCCTATTTTTATAGGAAATTTTTCAAAAATTTCCTATTTTTATAGGAAATTTTTCAAAAATTTCCTATTTTTATAGGAAATTTTTCAAAAATTTCCTATTTTTATAGGAAATTTTTCAAAAATTTCCTATTTTTATAGGAAATTTTTCAAAAATTTCCTATTTTTATAGGAAATTTTTCAAAAATTTCCTATTTTTATAGGAAATTTTTCAAAAATTTCCTATTTTTATAGGAAATTTTTCAAAAATTTCCTATTTTTATAGGAAATTTTTCAAAAATTTCCTATTTTTATAGGAAATTTTTCAAAAATTTCCTATTTTTATAGGAAATTTTTCAAAAATTTCCTATTTTTATAGGAAATTTTTCAAAAATTTCCTATTTTTATAGAAATTTTTTCAAAAATTTCCTATTTTTATAGGAAATTTTTCAAAAATTTCCTATTTTTATAGGAAATTTTTCAAAAATTTCCTATTTTTATAGGAAAATTTTCAAAAATTTCCTATTTTTATAGGAAAATTTTCAAAAATTTCCTATTTTTATAGGAAATTTTTCAAAAATTTCCTATTTTTATAGGAAATTTTTCAAAAATTTCCTATTTTTATAGGAAATTTTTCAAAAATTTCCTATTTTTATAGGAAATTTTTCAAAAATTTCCTATTTTTATAATAAATTTTTCAAAAATTTCCTATTTTTATAGGAAATTTTTCAAAAATTTCCTATTTTTATAGGAAATTTTTCAAAAATTTCCTATTTTTATAGGAAATTTTTCAAAAATTTCCTATTTTTATAGGAAATTTTTCAAAAATTTCCTATTTTTAAAGGAAATTTTTCAAAAATTTCCTATTTTTATAGGAAATTTTTCAAAAATTTCCTTTTTTTATAGGAAATTTTTTAAAAATTTCCTATTTTTATAGGAAATTTTTCAAAAATTTCCTATTTTTATAGGAAATTTTTCAAAAATTTCCTATTTTTATAGGAAATTTTTCAAAAATTTCCTATTTTTTACAGAGAATTTTTCAAAAATTTCCTATTTTTATAGGAAATTTTTCAAAAATTTCCTATTTTTATAGGAAATTTTTCAAAAATTTCCTATTTTTATAGGAAATTTTTCAAAAATTTCCTATTTTTATAGGAAATTTTTCAAAAATTTCCTATTTTTATAGGAAATTTTTCAAAAATTTCCTATTTTTATAGGAAATTTTTCAAAAATTTCCTATTTTTATAGGAAATTTTTCAAAAATTTCCTATTTTTATAGGAAATTTTTCAAAAATTTCCTATTTTTATAAGAAATTTTTCAAAAATTTCCTATTTTTATAGGAAATTTTTCAAAAATTTCCTATTTTTATAGGAAATTTTTCAAAAATTTCCTATTTTTATAGGAAAATTTTCAAAAATTTCCTATTTTTATAGGAAACTTTTCAAAAATTTCCTATTTTTATAGGAAATTTTTCAAAAATTTCCTATTTTTATAGGAAATTTTTCAAAAATTTCCTATTTTTATAGGAAATTTTTCAAAAATTTCCTATTTTTATAGGAAATTTTTCAAAAATTTCCTATTTTTATAGGAAATTTTTCAAAAATTTCCTATTTTTATAGGAAATTTTTCAAAAATTTCCTATTTTTATAGGAAATTTTTCAAAAATTTCCTATTTTTATAGGAAATTTTTCAAAAATTTCCTATTTTTATAGGAAATTTTTCAAAAATTTCCTATTTTTATAGGAAATTTTTCAAAAATTTCCTATTTTTATAGGAAATTTTTCAAAAATTTCCTATTTTTATAGGAAATTTTTCAAAAATTTCCTATTTTTATAGGAAATTTTTCAAAAATTTCCTATTTTTATAGGAAATTTTTCAAAAATTTCCTATTTTTATAGGAAATTTTTCAAAAATTTCCTATTTTTATAGGAAATTTTTCAAAAATTTCCTATTTTTATAGGAAATTTTTCAAAAATTTCCTATTTTTATAGGAAATTTTTCAAAAATTTCCTATTTTTATAGGAAATTTTTCAAAAATTTCCTATTTTTATAGGAAATTTTTCAAAAATTTCCTATTTTTATAGGAAATTTTTCAAAAATTTCCTATTTTTATAGGAAATTTTTCAAAAATTTCCTATTTTTATAGGAAATTTTTCAAAAATTTCCTATTTTTATAGGAAATTTTTCAAAAATTTCCTATTTTTATAGGAAATTTTTCAAAAATTTCCTATTTTTATAGGAAATTTTTCAAAAATTTCCTATTTTTATAGGAAATTTTTCAAAAATTTCCTATTTTTATAGGAAATTTTTCAAAAATTTCCTATTTTTATAGGAAATTTTTCAAAAATTTCCTATTTTTATAGGAAATTTTTCAAAAATTTCCTATTTTTATAGGAAATTTTTCAAAAATTTCCTATTTTTATAGGAAATTTTTCAAAAATTTCCTATTTTTATAGGAAATTTTTCAAAAATTTCCTATTTTTATAGGAAATTTTTCAAAAATTTCCTATTTTTATAGGAAATTTTTCAAAAATTTTCTATTTTTATAGGAAATTTTTCAAAAATTTCCTATTTTTATAGGAAATTTTTTAAAATTTCCTATTTTTATAGGAAATTTTTTAAAATTTCCTATTTTTATAGGAAATTTTTCAAAAATTTCCTATTTTTATAGGAAATTTTTCAAAAATTTCCTATTTTTATAGGAAATTTTTCAAAAATTTCCTATTTTTATAGGAAATTTTTCAAAAATTTCCTATTTTTATAGGAAATTTTTCAAAAATTTCCTATTTTTATAGGAAATTTTTCAAAAATTTCCTATTTTTATAGGAAATTTTTCAAAAATTTCCTATTTTTATAGGAAATTTTTCAAAAATTTCCTATTTTTATAGGAAATTTTTCAAAAATTTCCTATTTTTATAGGAAATTTTTCAAAAATTTCCTATTTTTATAGGAAATTTTTCAAAAATTTCCTATTTTTATAGGAAATTTTTCAAAAATTTCCTATTTTTATAGGAAATTTTTCAAAAATTTCCTATTTTTATAGGAAATTTTTCAAAAATTTCCTATTTTTATAGGAAATTTTTCAAAAATTTCCTATTTTTATAGGAAATTTTTCAAAAATTTCCTATTTTTATAGGAAATTTTTCAAAAATTTCCTATTTTTATAGGAAATTTTTCAAAAATTTCCTATTTTTATAGGAAATTTTTCAAAAATTTCCTATTTTTATAGGAAATTTTTCAAAAATTTCCTATTTTTATAGGAAATTTTTCAAAAATTTCCTATTTTTATAGGAAATTTTTCAAAAATTTCCTATTTTTATAGGAAATTTTTCAAAAATTTTCTATTTTTATAGGAAATTTTTCAAAAATTTCCTATTTTTATAGGAAATTTTTTAAAATTTCCTATTTTTATAGGAAATTTTTTAAAATTTCCTATTTTTATAGGAAATTTTTCAAAAATTTCCTATTTTTATAGGAAATTTTTCAAAAATTTCCTTTTTTTATAGGAAATTTTTCAAAAATTTCCTATTTTGATAGGAAATTTTTCAAAAATTTCCTATTTTTATAGGAAATTTTTCAAAAATTTCCTATTTTTATAGGAAATTTTTCAAAAATTTCCTATTTTTATAGGAAATTTTTCAAAAATTTCCTATTTTTATAGGAAATTTTTCAAAAATTTCCTATTTTTATAGGAAATTTTTCAAAAATTTCCTATTTTTATAGGAAATTTTTCAAAAATTTCTTTTTTTATAGGAAATTTTTCAAATATTTCCTATTTTTGTAGGAAATTTTTCAAAAATTTCCTATTTTTACAGAAAATTTTTCAAAAATTTCCTATTTTTATAGGAAATTTTTCAAAAATTTCCTATTTTTATAGGAAATTTTTCAAAAATTTCCTATTTTTATAGGAAATTTTTCAAAAATTTCCTATTTTTATAGGAAATTTTTCAAAAATTTCCTATTTTGATAGGAAATTTTTCCTATTTTTATAGGAAATTTTTCAAAAATTTCCTATTTTTATAGGAAATTTTTCAAAAATTTCCTATTTTTATAGGAAATTTTTCAAAAATTTCCTATTTTTATAGGAAATTTTTCAAAAATTTTCTATTTTTATAGGAAATTTTTCAAAAATTTCCTATTTTTTTAAGGAAATTTTTCAAAAATTTCCTATTTTTATGGGAAATTTTTCAAAAATTTCCTATTTTTATAGGAAATTTTTCAAAAATTTCCCATTTCTATAGGAAATTTTTCAAAAATTTCCTATTTTTATAGGAAATTTTTCAAAAATTTCCTATTTTTATAGGAAATTTTTCAAAAATTTCCTATTTTTATAGGAAATTTTTCAAAAATTTCCTATTTTTATAGGAAATTTTTCAAAAATTTCCTATTTTTATAGGAAATTTTTCAAAAATTTCCTATTTTTATAGGAAATTTTTCAAAAATTTCCTATTTTTATAGGAAATTTTTCAAAAATTTCCTATTTTTAAAGGAAATTTTTCAAAAATTTCCTATTTTTATAGGAAATTTTTCAAAAATTTCCTTTTTTTATAGGAAATTTTTTAAAAATTTCCTATTTTTATAGGAAATTTTTCAAAAATTTCCTATTTTTATAGGAAATTTTTCAAAAATTTCCTATTTTTATAGGAAATTTTTCAAAAATTTCCTATTTTTATAGGAAATTTTGCAAAAATTTCCTATTTTTACAGAAAATTTTTCAAAAATTTCCTATTTTTATAGGAAATTTTTCAAAAATTTCCTATTTTTATAGGAAATTTTTCAAAAATTTCCTATTTTTATAGGAAATTTTTCAAAAATTTCCTATTTTTATAGGAAATTTTTCAAAAATTTCCTATTTTTATAGGAAATTTTTCAAAAATTTCCTATTTTTATAGGAAATTTTTCAAAAATTTCCAATTTTTATAGGAAATTTTTCAAAAATTTCCTATTTTTATAGGAAATTTTTCAAAAATTTCCTATTTTTATAGGAAATTTTTCAAAAATTTCCTATTTTTATAGGAAATTTTTCAAAAATTTCCTATTTTCCTATAAAAATAGGAAATTTTTGAAAAATTTCCTATTTTTATAGGAAATTTTTCAAAAATTTCCTATTTTTATAGGAAATTTTTCAAAAATTTCCTATTTTTATAGGAAATTTTTCAAAAATTTCCTATTTTTATAGGAAATTTTTCAAAAATTTCCTATTTTTACAGGAAATTTTTCAAAAATTTCCTATTTTTATAGGAAATTTTTCAAAAATTTCCTATTTTTATAGGAAATTTTTCAAAAATTTCCTATTTTTATAGGAAATTTTTCAAAAATTTCCTATTTTTATAGGAAATGTTTCAAAAATTTCCTATTTTTATAGGAAATTTTTCAAAAATTTCCTATTTTTATAGGAAATTTTTCAAAAATTTCCTATTTTTATAGGAAATTTTTCAAAAATTTCCTATTTTTATAGGAAATTTTTCAAAAATTTCCTATTTTTATAGGAAATTTTTCAAAAATTTCCTATTTTTATAGGAAATTTTTCAAAAATTTTCTATTTTTATAGGAAATTTTTCAAAAATTTCCTATTTTTTTAAGGAAATTTTTCAAAAATTTCCTATTTTTATGGGAAATTTTTCAAAAATTTCCTATTTTTATAGGAAATTTTTCAAAAATTTCCTATTTTTATGGGAAATTTTTCAAAAATTTCCTATTTTTATAGGAAATTTTTCAAAAATTTCCTATTTTTATAGGAAATTTTTCAAAAATTTCCTATTTTTATAGGAAATTTTTCAAAAATTTCCTATTTTTATAGGAAATTTTTCAAAAATTTCCTATTTTTATAGGAAATTTTTCAAAAATTTTCTATTTTTATAGGAAATTTTTCAAAAATTTCCTTTTTGTATAGGAAATTTTTCAAAAATTTCCTATTTTGATAGGAATTTTTTCAAAAATTTCCTATTTTTATAGGAAATTTTTCAAAAATTTCCTATTTTTATAGGAAATTTTTCAAAAATTTCCTATTTTTATAGGAAATTTTTCAAAAATTTCCTATTTTTATAGGAAATTTTTCAAAAATTTCCTATTTTTATAGGAAATTTTTCAAAAATTTCCTATTTTTTTAAGGAAATTTTCCAAAAATTTCCTATTTTTATAGGAAATTTTTCAAAAATTTCCTATTTTTATAGGAAATTTTTCAAAAATTTCCTATTTTTATAGGAAATTTTTCAAAAATTTCCTATTTTTATAGGAAATTTTTCAAAAATTTCCTATTTTTATAGGAAATTTTTCAAAAATTTCCTATTTTTATAGGAAATTTTTCAAAAATTTCCTATTTTTATAGGAAATTTTTCAAAAATTTTCTATTTTTATAGGAAATTTTTCAAAAATTTCCTATTTTTTTAAGGAAATTTTTCAAAAATTTCCTATTTTTATGGGAAATTTTTCAAAAATTTCCTATTTTTATAGGAAATTTTTCAAAAATTTCCTATTTTTATGGGAAATTTTTCAAAAATTTCCTATTTTTATAGGAAATTTTTCAAAAATTTCCTATTTTTATAGGAAATTTTTCAAAAATTTCCTATTTTTATAGGAAATTTTTCAAAAATTTCCTATTTTTATAGGAAATTTTTCAAAAATTTCCTATTTTTATAGGAAATTTTTCAAAAATTTTCTATTTTTATAGGAAATTTTTCAAAAATTTCCTTTTTGTATAGGAAATTTTTCAAAAATTTCCTATTTTGATAGGAATTTTTTCAAAAATTTCCTATTTTTATAGGAAATTTTTCAAAAATTTCCTATTTTTATAGGAAATTTTTCAAAAATTTCCTATTTTTATAGGAAATTTTTCAAAAATTTCCTATTTTTATAGGAAATTTTTCAAAAATTTCCTATTTTTATAGGAAATTTTTCAAAAATTTCCTATTTTTATAGGAAATTTTTCAAAAATTTCCTATTTTTATAGGAAATTTTTCAAAAATTTCCTATTTTCCTATAAAAATAGGAAATTTTTGAAAAATTTCCTATAAAAATAGGAAATTTTTGAAAAATTTCCTATAAAAATAGGAAATTTTTGAAAAATTTCCTATAAAAATAGGAAATTTTTGAAAAATTTCCTATTTTTATAGGAAATTTTTCAAAAATTTCCTATTTTTATAGGAAATTTTTCAAAAATTTCCTATTTTTATAGGAAATTTTTCAAAAATTTCCTATTTTTATAGGAAATTTTTCAAAAATTTCCTATTTTTATAGGAAATTTTTCAAAAATTTCCTATTTTTATAGGAAATTTTTCAAAAATTTCCTATTTTTATAGGAAATTTTTCAAAAATTTCCTATTTTTATAGGAAATTTTTCAAAAATTTCCTATTTTTATAGGAAATTTTTCAAAAATTTCCTATTTTTATAGGAAATTTTTCAAAAATTTCCTATTTTTATAGGAAATTTTTCAAAAATTTCCTATTTTTATAGGAAATTTTTCAAAAATTTCCTATTTTTATAGGAAATTTTTCAAAAATTTCCTATTTTTATAGGAAATTTTTCAAAAATTTCCTATTTTTATAGGAAATTTTTCAAAAATTTCCTATTTTTATAGGAAATTTTTCAAAAATTTTCTATTTTTATAGGAAATTTTTCAAAAATTTCCTATTTTTTTAAGGAAATTTTTCAAAAATTTCCTATTTTTATGGGAAATTTTTCAAAAATTTCCTATTTTTATAGGAAATTTTTCAAAAATTTCCTATTTTTATGGGAAATTTTTCAAAAATTTCCTATTTTTATAGGAAATTTTTCAAAAATTTCCTATTTTTATAGGAAATTTTTCAAAAATTTCCTATTTTTATAGGAAATTTTTCAAAAATTTCCTATTTTTATAGGAAATTTTTCAAAAATTTCCTATTTTTATAGGAAATTTTTCAAAAATTTTCTATTTTTATAGGAAATTTTTCAAAAATTTCCTTTTTGTATAGGAAATTTTTCAAAAATTTCCTATTTTGATAGGAATTTTTTCAAAAATTTCCTATTTTTATAGGAAATTTTTCAAAAATTTCCTATTTTTATAGGAAATTTTTCAAAAATTTCCTATTTTTATAGGAAATTTTTCAAAAATTTCCTATTTTTATAGGAAATTTTTCAAAAATTTCCTATTTTTATAGGAAATTTTTCAAAAATTTCCTATTTTTATAGGAAATTTTTCAAAAATTTCCTATTTTTTTAAGGAAATTTTCCAAAAATTTCCTATTTTTATAGGAAATTTTTCAAAAATTTCCTATTTTTATAGGAAATTTTTCAAAAATTTCCTATTTTTATAGGAAATTTTTCAAAAATTTCCTATTTTTATAGGAAATTTTTCAAAAATTTCCTATTTTTATAGGAAATTTTTCAAAAATTTCCTATTTTTATAGGAAATTTTTCAAAAATTTCCTATTTTTATAGGAAATTTTTCAAAAATTTCCTATTTTTATAGGAAATTTTTCAAAAATTTCCTATTTTAGTAGGAAATTTTCAAAATTCGAAATTTTGAACACCGTTTTTTGGCCTTTTTTTAGCATAAAAATCATTTGTGGTCTTCATAGGGTAATGTAGACATGTTACAAATCAATGGAAAGGGGATTTTATATATTTTTAAGTGTGTTCAAAAATTTTTCACAATTAAGAAATTTGTTTAAAACTTTTGTCAAGAAAGTGCAAGAACAATAAATTTACATAATTTTTGAATATTTATTGTAATTTTTTGCAAAAATTCCTAAAACTAAATAAGGTATTAGGATAATTTTCAGAAACAGTAGAGAGCAATATATTGGAAATTCAGAAATATTAATTATAGAACGAGTTCTCATATTTTAGTGAACATTTTTGAATATAGAACAGTACGCTTTTCGAGAATTTGAGTTTTTTTTTACAAGAACTGTGTGATGTATTGCCGTTTCCTATCATATATTTGCACAGACCTTACGAACATTACACTTAATATAATTTAGTAAAAAAATTAAAATCAATAGTCAAATTTTATTACAGACACAAAAAACTCAAGATTTGTTCAAAAATTGCTGACTTTCGGCTACCGCATGACTAAAATTATTCAAAAAATAATTTAAATGATGTATAGGCCAAAAGAGGCCAGAAGTCATGCCAAAAAATAAAAAAAAAAAAATACATCTGAAGTCATATATTTCTCAAACTTTTAAAGATAATGTAGTAGAGTAATATGTATGTATATGTAAATACTCTAAGAATTTTTCCAAAATGTAAAAATTTTTTGGATCGGACTTAATCGGCGAAAGTTATACGCACCTATAGATAGATGCGTCCATATTATTCTAAAAGCCTAGTTGGTTTTGCACGTAATTGTTTAATGCATATTTTATTCGAAACATTCTTTGATTAGGTTCTTAAAACTCTGATTCATAATTTGACTCTTTGGCTTATGAATTTTGCTTAGGTATCAAAATGATGAAGATTTAGTAATATTTATACAGGAAGTATTTTTGGCAAAAAGTTTAACAAAATATTTTTCTGCTCTTAGACATGCAATAACAACAGAAGAAACAGTAAAACAAAATCAACTGATAAACAACATGCAACAGTTTTTATGTATTTTTCGATAAAAAAAAACTGAATTTATTAATTTTAAACAAACACTCATCATCATTAGAATCATCACTTGAAAGGAGTTGAAATTTGTGGAAGCAACTGAAACTAGAAGTAATAAATGAACCAAAATAGATGTTAAGTAGATGTAAAAAAACACACATGTTGATCATGTAAAATAAGTATTTTGCAAAGTTTGTACACCCTACATCATCATAAGTGTGAAGTGATTTTCATTTCAGCTGATGTCTGTCATCCATTCTAAAATAAGATAAATTTGAATGCTTGAAGAACTATTGATGATTAACACTGGTCGGCGCAAAGAGAGCAGAACAAAAAAATAGTCGTTTTAAAAAGAAAAACTTCACTTCTTAATTTTTTTTTTAATATTTCTATCAAAAATTTTTCTATAGAAAATTTTTGTATCAAAAATTTTTCTATAGAAAATTTTTCTATCAAAAGTTTTTCTATAGAAAATTTTTCTATCAAAAATTTTTCTATAGAAAATTTTTCTATCAAAAATTTTTCTATAGAAAATTTTTCTATCAAAAATTTTTCTATAGGAAATTTTTCTATCAAAAATTTTTCTATAGAAAATTTTTCTATCAAAAATTTTTCTATAGAAAATTTTTCTATCAAAAATTTTTCTATAGAAAATTTTTCTATCAAAAATTTTTCTATAGAAAATTTTTCTATCAAAAATTTTTCTATAGAAAATGTTTCTATCAAAAATTTATTCTACCAAAAATTTTTCTATCAAAAATTTTTCTACCAAAAATTTTTCTACAGAAAATTTTTCTATTAAAAATGTTTCTATCAAAAATTTTTCTATCGAAAATTTTTCTATAGAAATTTTTTTATCAAAAATGTTTCTTTAAAAAATGATTCTACATTTTTTTATTAAAGATTTTTCTATAGAAATTTATCAAAAATTTTTCTATAGAAAATTTTTTTTTTTTTTTAATTTTTCTATAGAAAATTTTTTTATCAAAAATTTTTCTATCAAAAATTTTTCTACCAACAATTTTTCTATCAAAAATTTTTCTACCAAAAATTTTTTTATCTAAAATTTTTCTATAGAAAATTTTTTTATCTAAAATTTTTCTATAGAAAATTTTTTATCAAAAATTTTTCTATCGAAAATTTTTTTATCAAAACTTTTTCTATATTTTTTTTCAAAAATTTTTCTATATTTTTTATCAAAAATTTTTCTATATTTTTTTTATCAAAATTTTTTCTACCAAAAATGTTTCTATCAAAAATTTTTCTACCAAAAATGTTTCTATCAAAAATTTTTCTACCAAAAATTTTTCTATCAAAAATTTTTCTCTAAAAAATGTTCCTACATTTTTTTATAAAAGATTTTTCTATAGAAATTTTTGTTTATCAAAAATATTTCTATAGAAAAAGTTTTTTTTTCAAAAATTTTTCTATAGAAAATTTTTTTATAAAAAATTTGTTCATAGAAAATTTTTTTATCAAAAATTTTTCTATAGAAAATTTTTTTATCAAAAATTTTTCTATAGAAAATTTTTCTATTAAAAATTTTTCTATAGACAATTTTTTTATCAAATTTTTTTTATCAAAAATTTTTCTACAGAAATTTTTTTATCAAAAATTTTTCTATAGAAAATTTTTTTTATCAAAAATTTTTTATAGAAAAGTTTTTTATCAAAAATTTTTCTTATTAAAAATTTTTCTTAATTTTTTTATTAAAAATGTTTCTATATTTTTTATCAAAAATTTTTCTATATAAAATTTTTCTATCAAAAATTTTTCTATAGAAAATTTTTCTATCAAAAATGTTTCGATCAAAAATGTTTCTATCAAAAATTTTTCTATCAAAAATTTTTCTATCAAAAATTTTTCTATCAAAAATTTTTCTACCAAAAATTTTTCTATTAAAAATTTTTCTATAGAAAATTTTTCTATTAAAAATTTTTCTATGGAAATTTTTTTATCAAAAATTTTTCTTTAAAAAATGTTTCTACATTTTTTTATTAAAGATTTTTCTATAGAAATTTTTTTTTATCAAAAATTTTTCTATAGAAATTTTTTTTTTTTTTAATTTTTCTATAGAAAATTATTTTATCAAAAATTTTTCTATCAAAAATTTTTCTACCAAAAATTTTTCTACCAAAAATTTTTATCTAAAATTTTTGATAAAAAAAATATAGAAAAATTTTTGATAAAAAATATAGAAAAATTTTTAATGAAAAAAATATAGAAAAATTTTCAATAAGAAAAATTTTTGATAAAAAAATTTTCTATAGAAAAATTTTTGATAAAAAAATTTCTATAGAAAAATTTTTGATAAAAAAAATTTCTATAGAAAAATTTTTGATAAAAAAATTGTCTAGAGAAAAATTTTTTTACCAAAATTTTTCTATAGAAAATTTTTTTATCAAAATTTTTCTGTAGAAAATTTTTTTATCAAAAATTTTTCTATAGACAATTTTTTTATCAAAAATTTTTCTATAGAAATTTTTTTATCAAAAATTTTTCTATAGAAAAATTTTTATCAACAATTTTTCTTGTTAAAAATTTTTCTATATTTTTTATATTAAAAATTTTTCTATATTTTTTATCAAAAATTTTTCTATATTTTTTTTATCAAAAATTTTTCTATAAAAAATTTTTTATCAACATTTTTTGTATAGAAAATTTTCTTACAAAAATTTTTCTATAGAAATTTATTTATCAATTTTTCTATATGTAGAAATTTTTTTCAATAGAAAATTTTTCGGATCGAAAGTATCTTAAAAATCTAAAATTGTTTAATATTGGAATTTATTTCTATTTTAAAAAACATTCCCAATATTTACAAAAATATTCCCAATGTTTACAAATATAATAGTGTCGTGACAACAATGTTCCAGATTACATTTCTTTGATCTCACGTATCATGTATTTTGTTGCTATAATTTGGATTTTGTTTTGTTTCTTGCCTATTTTTTTCGTCTTTTCTTTAACAAAGAGACACTAACCAACTCTGTTAACATCCAAAATCCAACTGAATGATTTTAATACTCATTTTCACGAGTTTTATTAATGATCGAAATTTTATTATTAATTTACGAAAATTAAAAAGATTCATCGGCTGCTGGTAGTATGGGCTGCCTCTCCTGATGATTAAATCAAGCGATGCAGAGTATCATTTGTTCGTGTTTGACCTAATACTAAAGCTTTCATACTTGTTTCAATCTCTTCTTGTCATAAATATAATTCAACAATTTTATTTTCCTAATCCTCAACTATTTATACTTGTTTTGCTAAATTTTCTTAGTTTAAGCCAATCATATATATGTTCTACATACCTGGTTATTGCCCGTTTTATTAGCTGTTATAAACAATTTCAAAAATAATTTCCAACATTCAACCATATAAGTAATTGTGTTAGCTGTAACTACCCCCCTCATATTAAGGAATTTAGTGAAAATTATTGTAAACTAAATTTAATTCCATGTGGGTGTTTGCGTTATTTTCTAGGCAATTTTACTACAATTCATGCAAACAAAAAAAGAAAAATTTCACCTGGAAGCTCTTCTTTAACTGGTGGTAGTGGCATGATGGCATTCAAGATATATGACTATTTGACGTGCTCATAAAACTCTCAAAACCGCATTTGCTAATTTGCATGAGCTGTTATCGTTTAAACCACATTTGGAAGAAATTTATGAGCATTTTTTACTCTTAAAGTATCAACAGCAAACATAGAACAGAGCTTTTCTTCCAATGGCCACTGCACGTTTTAATAATTGTTTTATTGGTGAAAATTTGTAACATTTTGGATAAAATGTTGTAATAATATCAAAGGATTTAGATTAATACTATTTATGATAAGAGTTTCTTCATTTGTAATCATGGATGGTGTAAATACTGGGGAATCAGAAACTCTTGATGTTCTGGGCATACAAATTCAATCCGATGCCCGTTGGTCTAAACACGTTTTCCAAGTGTCGAAAGAAGCTTTCAAGTGTCTCGGCTTTCTAAAGCCGAACTGATCTTCTTACTATTTATGGAATATCTATAAACCCTATTCCATTTATCCTCCTTTTCACAAAATTTTTCCCTAGTTCCATAACAATGCATATGTAAGGGTCATCCCATGAGCAAAGGATCTCTACTAAAAAGATGTCGCACTTCCATTCATTGATTTGCCGCATGGTCAATTTAAAAGGTCCCATAAAAAGAGAGTCTTCTTCTTCTGTTATCCTTGACTCCCAGTGGGGCATAGTGCCTCAAAAAGAGAGTATAAAAAGAGAGTACGCCGCTTTTACTCTAATAGGAAAAAAAAACTGATAAAGACGACTATCTAATGAGGGACAGCAAAAGCACACACATTTGCTCATTAAATTGTTCTTTATGCACTTTAATTTTACTTTGGCAAAAAACAATGAATAGAGTGCAATATCTTTTTATTTCATTAAATGTGGGGTTTGGTTTTTTTAAGTTGTTGACTTAGAATCTTTTAACATGCTCCCAGCTCGAACTAGAATTATCACTGACGCACACTGATTCGCCTCATAGAAAAAACTCCTTTTTCCAATTTTTCGAATTTATTAACAATATGAATACCATTTTAAAGCTGAGATGTTCGGCATTCCAAATATGGTGGCCTTTTTCTTATCCGGTCGGTCTACTTCAAATGAAACGCCGTTAAATGTACAGTATTTTTAAAAATTTTTAGAAAATTTTATTTTTTTGAAATAGGTTTGGAAAAAGGATCGTAGAAGATGTATTTTTGACGAAAATATAATTTCCTCACACATGTTTAATAATAACTTCATGGTTAATAATACGACGTAAAAATATTTACAGTGCAGAGAAAAACACTGTGAAAAAAATGGTATGAAATATGGCAAATTTCAAATTTTTTCGAAAAATTATTAAATTAAATGGACTCAGAAAAGTATGTAAAACAAGATCCCATTTCGTTTAATATCTAAGGGTATATTTTGAGATGTTGTCTTCATAGCGCATATAGAATAGTAAGAATAAAAACACCGTTTTATGAGTTATTGCCTTTTTTAAAAATGTCTATTTTTGATTTTTTTTAATGATTTTGCTAAAGTTTATGATATCAAGATGCATTCAAACATGGAGTCTCTTCACAAAATAATTAGGAGACGCAGACTAGAATATACTCGTAAAGGAAAACAGAAAAAACTTTAGCAGAATTGATGATAAAACTTTTAATTTCGTTTGAACTACTAGGGAAGTTAAATAGGGAAGCAACAAAATCAAACAATACCTTTCGCGATATATATTACTCAGTAGGTACATAAAACGAATATTTATGTATCTTATATCTAGCAGCGTCATCTAGCGATCTTTAATATTTACTTACTTTAGTAAATTATGGGCATAAGGGTTTAGGCAAAAAAACTCAAAAAATAATTTTTACATAAAAAGATTTGGTTTAATTCAGCACATCATGGCAACACTGGAAATACGAAAAATCCAATGTATTTATGTAATATTTACACTAGTAATACGAATTCCTCAAATTAAATAAAAAAATTTCTATGTTTTTGGAAATTATACTGATCCCTTGCGGGAAAAATATCCGGATTTTTTAAAATTTTATTTTATATTTTTTCTAACTGGGCTAAAGTCTATTCATGCTGTAAATTTCATCGCTGTAAATTTATTCCTTCTAGTTTTTTCCAATTTTACTATGGGCTGAAATCACTGTGTGACGCCTGTGTTCTAAACCACACTTTGTCCTCCGTTTTTCGGCTGGACTGCCTATAGGCAGTTACTATTTCGATTGTTAGGTCAGCTTATTACAGCTGTTTAACTTTATTCGCTTTATGGATTTAATTCTGAATCTCTCATCTTGTTTCGCTACTTTTAGAATAACTTGTTTGAGGTTCGTAACGACGTAAGATTGTAATATTATTACGGTAAGTAACAATTGTGGGCAATATCTTTAGTACTTTTATCATTTTCTGGTCATTAAGGATATCTTGGTTTAAAACATGGCCGAAATTGTAGAATGAAATATTAAATCTATAAGAAATAGGTCATAACTTTACTGTAACTCCTATTTACCCATCCGCCGTTAGGCACATTAACTTTTTTGCCTCGTCCTCGCTGGGTTCTGACCACTAACATATTCATTTTTTTGCGGGTTTTAATTTCCGTGATTTTTATATAAATGTAAATTTATTTCTATACATATATTAACATGTACATAAGGAAACCGGGCATTACTGAAATGACCAAATCAAAATTTGGAAAAAAATATTTCCCATTGAATATTTTTTATACCCTTCACCAATAGGTGAAAGGGTATTATAAGTTTGTCATTCAGTTTGTAATTTTTTCATTATTCGTCTTAGACCCCATAAAATTTATACCGATCGACTCAGAATCGCCAGGATAGTCGATTTAGCCATGTCCGTCTGTTTGTCTGTTGAAATCAAGTTTGTGGAGCTCCTAGTGGGTGTACCCAGAAGACTTATATACCAGATTTTATGCAGCACGCTATTTAATTTCATTAAAATCGGTCCATAAACACCCGAGATATCGCTAAAATACTAAACTTTGATGACGAATTAAAAAATAAATTTTAAAATACAGTTAAAAAATTTTAATTCTCATCGAATTTTGAATTTTGGCGATATCTCTGGTGTTTATAGACCGAATTTGATAAAATTTAATAGCATGTTGCGTTGAAGTATTTTCTAAAATCTAATATATAATTCAAAATTTTTTTTTAAATACTGTTTTTTTTTAATTTTTTTTTAAATTTTTTCAATTTGCGTGCATCGATAACTTTTGCTTTGGCGATATCTCAGTTATTAATCTACCGATTTTGATGAAATTCAATAATGTGCAGCATTGAATGATTTCCTAAAATTTGATATACAGTTCAAAAAAATTTTTTGCTAGGTTCCAAAGCAGGGTGAAAACTCCCCCCCCCCCCCCTAAGGAGTAACCCGGCATGCTACTTTGTATACCTTCCCAGTAAAACTTTTCATTACCAAATAATGAGTTAAACAGTTAAACTATTGAACACGAACTACTTACTCATTCGCTGTTTAATACATTACATTAACATGGGGATGTCATTGGAGGCAAGTACTTACCAATTGCAGAAAAGTAATGACTTGGGTAAGCAATATGAAAGCAACAACAACAACAGCAACAACTTTTTTGTTGTTGTTTTATTAAAAACATATATTTTTAAACGAAATACAAAATTTTTTTTATGATCCCATGGGGGCTCGAACCCAGACCCTCCGACTGCTAGGCAGAAACTCTTCCACTGAGCTACTTCATATGTTGAAAACTTAGCAGCTTATAATTATTATAAACAATTTTTATTTTTAGATCCAAAATCATGTGAAAATAACTTTGTTTTTCCGTGATTTTTTTTTTTTGCTTTGTTGTAATTTATGGAAAAATATTTTTATACGATTTTTTGTAATTATTTTAAAACTTTTTTTAAATTATTTTAAAACTTAAACAATTTAAATCTTATTTTTTGTATAAGTTTTTACATAAGACTGACTCTTATTTACTTAAATGTTACAACCTGTTAAGGTCAAAGTCCGAGAATATTTTAGAATTCCATGGATTTCGATCTTGTGCGAATTTTCTCCAATTTTATAGGCCAAGCTTTGAAAAATGTTCCTCTACTTGGTCTTTCTATCGAAGTTTCGGACATCCTCCTCTAACATTAGGTAGTGGGACATTTGAATTCTAATTTTATCCTCTTCGTTGTATTTTTTTTTTAAGAGAGGGTTACTAGCCCGTAATCCTAACCCATTTTTATCGATCTTATGGGACAACTCTCGGAACATGTTAACTCACAATATTAATGGGTGTTAAACTAGCTCACCGGGTGATACCATGAGGAGGTGTGTGTTCACAGTTGAGATGAAGGATGACCCAGATAAGTTGGGCTTACCAAGTTAAGACCAATTAGAATCGTGTTTGGTATTCAACATCCCCTAGATAATCAAAATTGACTCATCATGGCATTTTTTCATTAACGTGAGTTAGTTTTACAAATTTTTTTTACAGAAGATAATATTTAAGTTCTTAAAATTCAAAAATCATTTAAAAAGACTCTTTTAATAAAAAAAAAAAATAAAAAAAATTGTTGCCCTTGGTGGGATTTGAACCGGGGCCATTCAGTATAAATTACCATCTTAATTATAAATAATTCATTCTGTGATAACTTATTATTTATTCGGATGGTATGTTGTAGTCGTTATAAAGTAACCAGTTATCAGAGTACTTGCCATTACCAAAGTTTTGCTGGGTTAGCTTTGGCCAAGGTCGAAAAAATAATTCTATCTATCTTATAGATAGTTTTCCTATGAAGGAGATAATAAAGTTATCAACTTCTGGGTCTGCTATTACCGATATAATCGATAAAGGCTTAAAGTTATTAAAAGCTCCCTCAATATTTAGAAAGGCAACTAGTGAAAATTCGCCGAACTCAAGTGATTTTTCTAAAGAACTGACAAGTGAGTGGAGTGCTGTTCCAACTGACTTGCCTTTATTATAGAGAGAAGATGCGAGTTGAGACAACTCATAAATATCCTGATGAGCCAGGGAGTTATAATGTCAATGTTGTGTTGAAGGTCTGCTGGGATAATACCACCCAGACGCACTAACTTATACGGTTTGAAACTATCTAGAGCTTTTCCTCTATCAATGAGAATGGGTGAGGATTCAGTTCAGTCGAGTCACTGGACACAGGCTCATGGTAAAGAGCACTGCATCCAGGGAAGTGAGTGCCCATAAGGACCATAAGGGTTTCAGTACTACTGGTGGTCTGTGGCAAGTTTTTTGAATTTAGCCAGTGACAGAGGGAGGGGAATTCAGGATTTTGCGAAGTCTACTATTCTCGGAGGATCCTTCGATGCTGTTGCAGAAGTTTTTCCAAGATTTTTTTCTATACTTTACTTTTGTAACAATATTGTTGAAGGGTATTTAAGGTTTGGCATAGCCGAACATAGCACTCTTACTTGTTTAAAATGGGACATTATTCCCAGAAATGGACTTTATTGTTTACCTGTCAAGGTCAAAGACCGAGTTTATTTTAAAATTCCATGCTTCTCCAATTTCGTAGGCCAAATTTTGAAAGATTTTCCTCTACTTGGTCTTGTAATCAAAGTTTCTGATGTCCTCTTCTACAAGTTCCCTCAGAATCGTTTTCACGTCTCTTCATATTTTTCGTTTTTCTACGGAATAGTCGTTTTTCTTCCCTCTTTTCTCTCGATATCTTTCTAAAGATCCACGAGTTGCTGCTGACTGCAGAGTTGCCTTGTTGGCCGCATTTTTCTCCTTGACGTACCAAAGGTTGTTAGCTTGAGAGATTTGGTACCCTATGACCGATTTTGCAGCAGACTTCACGTTATTCTCTCTTAGCAATTGAGTTGTCCGTTAGGTGTAATCAGCGGCAATTTGCTGAGATTTAAGTTATTTCACGTCATACTTACTTTGCGATTCTGCCTGTACGCTCCTCGACATACTTAGACGTGTTCTCAGCTTGGCTACAACAAGGTAGTGATCAGAGTCCATGTTAGCTCCTCGCATGGAACGCACATCCAATACACTTGGTAAGTGTCTTCCATCAACTAAAATATGGTCTATTTGATTTTTCGTTAGTTGATCAGGAGACACCCATGTAGCTTTTTGGATTTTAAGTTGTGAAAATCTGGTGCTGTTCACGACCATATTGCGAGTAGACGCAAAGTAGATTAATCTAAAATTTACCAACAGTAGGCTCAAAACAACTTTCATGCCCTAACTTTGCGTTAAAATCACTCTGTTTTTTTTTAAGTCATGACTAGGGCAGCTATCGTTAACTTCCTCAAGTTGTTCATAAAAGGCTTCCTCAATATCATCATCCTTCTTTTCTGTTGGAGCTTGAGCACAAATCAAACTCAGATGGAAGTACTTAGCTTTGACGCATATTTACGCTAACCTTTCGTTTAGTGGGGTGAATCTGGCAACAAGACTCTTATGGCAGCTGAAATACAGGTCGCCTATTGGTGTCGACGTGGCCTTTCCATCTTATTTCCTGGACAGCAGTCACATCACATTTATAGTACCTGGTTGACCGAGCCTTGCTCGGGGCTTTATGATAAGCATTTTGAGGCAAATTTTAAAGTTTTTATATATTTTATTTTGTACAGTTACAGTTTAACTCATTTTAAATAATTTTGAAAATTGGTCATACCAACTTTGCTAAAGATTATAGTCTGATCAAATGCACAGTTTACGATTTAATTCATTTTGAGTAGTTTTCAGTGGCGCCGCCTGAAGTCGTTCATACCACTAAGAAACCTTCATCTGCTTATGCGTAACAACTTTGCTTATGATCATAACATGATCAAATGCACAGTTTATGATTTAATTCACTTATAGTGTGATCAAATGCACAGTTTACGATTTAATAAACCTTGAGTAATTTTCTGTGGCGCCACCTGTCGGACTTTGCTCATACCAATTCATAAACATTCGTCGGCTTATCCGCAACAACTTTGCTGAAGATTATAGCATTATACAGCTTACGATTAAATTGACTTCGAGTAAATTTCAGTGGCGCCACCTGTTGAAATTTCTTCATTCTAAATAAGAAACCTTCGTCGGCTCATGTGCAACAACTTTGCTAAAGATTGTGACATGATTAAATGTACAGCTTACGATTAAATTGACTTTGAGTAAGTTTCAGTAGCGCCACCTGTCGGAAATTACTCATACCAATTAAAAAGCTTTCGCCGGCTCATGCGCTACAACTTTGCTAAAGATCATAGCATGATCAAATGTACAGTTTACGATTTAATTAATTTTTAGTAATTTTCAGTGGCGTCATCTGTCGGAAATTATCTTAATATAATCTTATCAACTTAAAAACCTTCGCCGATTTATCCCCAACATCTTCGCTAAAGAGTATAACATAATCAAATATATAACATACAGACAAACATTCGTTTGTTTAAAAGGTATAACATTACTAACTTTTTACCCTTTTTATCCCCTAATTTAAAAAAATTCCATATGCATATATGGTACTTCTTTGTTACCAATTGAATTCGGTACATTTTATTAAAACGTAGTTAACATAATGTTCCTATTTAAATTACTTTTTGAGATGTTAAGTTAACATTTTATCCCTTTTTTATCCATTTTAGCCCCAAAATCAAAAAAGTACCAAACACGTGTTTACTGTTTCTTTCGCAATTTATTGGCTACAGTACAAAGTTTCTTTCTATATTCTTCAGTTTAAAATATAAGAGTGGGTAAAAAAAGTACCAAAAAAACTATTTTCACCCTTTTTTATCCCCTATTGGACATAGTTCCAAAAAAGTACCAAACACCTGTCCGCTTATTTTCATAGCTGCTTAAAACGTGATTTTAATTTCGTTTCTGTACGTATTACTTTAGGAGATATAGCGTTTTCAATTTTTTACCCTTTTTACCCGTTTTTACCCTATTAGAGGCAAAGGTACCAAAATTCCCTTTTTCTTCGACCTATACATCCAAAAAGATACCCACTGTCCAAATTTTATCAAAATCGTTAGAGCCGTTTTCGAGATAGCCATTCTATATATATATATATATTTATATATATACAGTACCTGGTAGACCGAGCCTTGCTCGGAGCTTTATGATAAGCATTTTGAGGAAAATTTTAAAGTTTTTATATATTTTATATTATAAAGTGCTAAAATAAATTTAGAGGAAAGACATTGTAGAAATATTCAATTAATTTTGAATTATTTGATTTATTTTGTCCGACCAACACATAGTTTGCATAGTTTACAGTTTAACTCATTTTGAATAATTTTGGAAATTATTCATATCAACAGAAACCTCTGTCGACTCATGCGCAACAACTTTGCTAAAGATTATAGTCTGATCAAATGCACAGTTTACGATTTAATTCATTTTGAGTAGTTTTCTGTGGCGACACCTGTCGGACTTTGCTTATTCCAATTCATAAACCTTCTTCGGCTTATCCGTAACAACTTTGCTGAAGATTATAGCATGATTAAATGTACAGCATACGATTAAATTGACTTTGAGTAAATTTCAGTAGCGCCACCTGTCGAAATTTCTTCATACCAACTAAGAAACCTTCGTCGGCTCATGTGCAACAACTTTGCTAAAGATTGTAGCATGTTTAAATGTACAGATTACGATTAAATTGACTTTGAGTAAGTTTCTGTAGCGCCACCTGTCGGAAATTATTCATACCAACTAAAAAGCCTTCGTCGGCTCATGCGCTACAACTTTGCTAAAGATCATAGCATGATCAAATGTACAGTTTACGATTTAATTAATTTTTAGTAATTTTCAGTGGCGCCATCTGTCAGAAATTATCTTAATATAATCTTATCAACTTAAAAACCTTCGCCGATTTATCTCCAACATCTTCGCTAAAGAGTATAACATGATCAAATATATAACATACAGACAAACATTCGTTTGTTTAAAAGGTATAACATTACTAATTTTTTACCCTTTTTATCCCCTAATTTAAAAAAATTCCATATGCATATATGGTACTTCTTTGTTATCAATAGAATTCGGTACATTTTATTAAAACGTAGTTAACATAATGTTCCTATTTAAATTACTTTTTGAGATGTTAAGTTAACATTTTATCCCTTTTTTATCCATTTTAGTCCCAAAATCAAAAAAGTACCAAACACGTGTTTACTGTTTCTTTCGCAATTTATTGGCTACAGTACAAAGTTTCTTTCTATATTCCCTTTTTCTTCGACCTATACATCAAAAAGATACCCAAGATAGCCATTCTATATATATATATATATATATATATTTATATATATACATACAATTATTGCTCGTTTAAGAATATAAGATAAGATACAGGAAAAAGAACACCTTTGACCTTAGTTGTGAAGGGTATTTGGGCTTGACGGAATATAGCACTCTCTAACTTGTTTTTTTTTAACTCCGAAAATTAAAACTATTTGATTTTTGCCCACATATCTGGCGGGCTGCTGGGTAACATGACCTATAACTAAATCTATGACCATATGTATTAATACATCTTGGACTAAATTAATGACCTTATATATGTCTAAAGCTACTACTAGAGCTTTGCCTAATAATATGAATAGAGTAGAGAGACTCAATAAGCTATTAAAAGTTTGATTTTTTATGGATCTAAATGAATTGGACATCAAGAGCATTAAACATTTTAGTCGTCTAACATGTGTATTTCTTTTTGTCGTTAGAGTTGTTTTGCCTCAAGTCATGAAAGTTTTGGTGAATTCTTCATTTGTTGTGAATAACGAAACTGCATCGTCAAACGGTCTTAATGCTTTCAATTTTTATTTTATTTGCTTGAAATGTTAAAAAAAACTTATGAATGTTATTTTTTGTAAACGACTGTCTTTCGTTTTAGACATCAACTCTAAATAGTTTATCGATGTTACTTTGTAACTTTATTGGATAGTGGTGTTATATTATTTTGCTGCTACGATTCTAGTGTCACCAAAAATTGTTCACTTTTCAATGAAATTTCAATGTTTAAGTAAATTTATGGTATTAATAAAATTCCGGTAGACAATCGTAAAATTTGATTAAATATGTAAAATAATTAATTAAGATTTTGTTTACATTCCATTCGGAATATGACCCCCATTTGAGTGTTAAAATATAATAAATTTAAATTTTTGTCAATAATGAATTTTATTACCCTAAGCCTAAATTAACACCTTCAGAAGTTATAATTTACGATCTCATTTTGATAAGACCCAGTTTGTTTTACTTGATTAAATATAAAAGTTTAATTTGTTTCACTTTCCTTAAGATAATGATGATTTACTGTTTTTATACCCTTCACCACCATAGGTGGAAAGGGTATTATAAGTTTGTGCTGATGTTTGTAACGCATAGAAATATTTGTCTTAGACCCACCTTTTAGTATACCAATAGACTTAGAATCACTTTCTGAGTCTATTTAGCGATGTCCGTCCGTCCGTCCGTCTGGCTGGCTGGATCCCCATGTAAACCTTGTAATCAAACTACAGGTCGCAATTCTAAAGATAATTTACTGAAATTTGGCATAGATAATTTTTTTGATAATGGGACCATGGCTATTGAAATTGGTCAAAATCGGTCCATTATTTATGGTACCTCCCATATGTCCCACTTCCCGGAATTGCTATATTGGCCACAAATTTTTTTTATTTTTTCATGAAATTTAAAACAGATACTGATTATGTAAACATAAATCACTGTACCAAATTTCGTTGAAATCGGTCCACATTTGACCATAGCTCCCATACAAACTCTTCTTCAAAAACGCACTAAATGAGACAAAAAATCACTAAAACGCTCGTAAATCTAATAATTATAAAAATTTTGAGTTTATTTTTTGCATACATAATTTTTGTAACAACTGTAATCAATTTGAAAAATTTCGAGATAATCGGTCCACATTTGACCCTAGCTCTCATATAAGTCCAAATGACGGAAACAGGTTGAATATATACGTTTTGAGAAAATGTTTGTATGAAGGCAAAATTTAGCAAATATTTGTCTTTATACAGGAAAAATAACACCTTTGATCTTAGTGCTGAAGGGTATCGTATGGTCGACTTGACCGACTATAGCGCTTTCTTACTTGTTAAATTTAATGAATGTCTTTTGTTTCTTTTCTGGTTTGTTCATAATGACTCTATTAATGTTCCTTAAGTGGATTTAGATTTAATGACCCAGTTTTTATTACCCACAATTTTGTTATACATTTCATTTGAACAAACAATTTTTTATAGTTTTTAATAGCAATTCCATCTTGACTCCTACACTTTCTTTTATATTTATTACAATTAATGGCATCAAATAGTTTTAATTTTCATTTTCTTTCATTATTCAGTTAAACAAAAATTATGGCTTCTTTCTCTTTTCTTTTTTTAAAGTAAAAATTTCTGATTGTAAAACCTTTTGACCTTTTTGTAAGAAAATTAAATGCACACACTCACCAGCTGAAACCAAAGAAAAATCTATAATAAAATTATAATGGCCAAAAAACGACCATCAAACGCCTTTAATATAAAATCTAGAAAAATGAGTATACAAAAAAAATCTGTAAAAAAAATATTAACTCCAAAAAAACTGAAAATACTCGACTTGCACTTGCTTTTGTTATAAAATTAATGAATTTTGTGGTCACAAAATTGTTGCAACCTGAACGAAATAAAGTATGATGAAAAATATTTTTTTTGTTCCCGAAATTGGGTCAAAATATAGTAAAATAAAAAAACTTTGGTATAATAAAAGAAATTCAACTTCTTTGAATTTCTTGGTTTTAGTAAGAAACAAAAAAAAAGAAGACTTTAACCTTAAAACCACTCCTTGTGTAAAGCTAGTACCTTTAGATGCCTTTTTTTTGTTAAATTTTTTCAATATTTCTTTTCAGTAATTTTGCTTTTTTCAATAAGAAAACTATTGACCACAGTGCACGCTTTATTTTTTTGTATTTGTAATGTCTTTTCAGACTTACTACCAGTATTAGGTGGAAATTTAAGCAAATGGATACTTATAGAAAAATATTTCTAACCAAAAATTTTTCTATAGAAAAATATTTCTAACCAAAAATTTTTCTATAGAAAAATATTTCTAACCAAAAATTTTTCTATCGAAAAATTTTTCTAACCGAAAATTTTTCTATAGAAGAATATTTCTAACCAAAAATTTTTCTATAGAAAAATATTTCTAACTAAAAATTTTTCTATAGAAAAATATTTCTAACCAAAAATTTTTCTATAGAAAAATATTTCTATCGAAAATTTTTCTATAGAAAAATAATTCTATCGAAAATTTTTCTAAAGAAAAATATTTCTATCGAAAATGTGTCTATAGAAAAATATTTCTATTGAAAATTTTTCTATAGAATAATATTTCTATCGAAAATTTTTCTATAGAATAATATTTCTATCGAAAATTTTTCTATAGAAAAATATTTCTCACCAAAAAATTTTCTATAGAAAAATATTTCTAACCAAAAATTTTTCTATAAAAAAATATTTCTAATCAAAAATTTTTCTATAGAAAAATATTTCTAACCAAAAATTTTTCTAAAGAAAAATATTTCTAACCAAAAATTTTTCTATAGAAAAATAAATCTAACGGTAATTTTTCTATAGAAAAAATAATTCTAACGGTAATTTTTCTATAGAAAAAATAATTCTAACGAAAATTTTTCTATAGAAAAATATTTCTAACCAAAAATTTTTCTATACAAAAATATTTCTAAACAAAAATTTTTCTATAGAAAAATATTTCTAACGAAAATTTTTCTATAGAAAAATATTTCTAACGAAAATTTTTCTATAGAAAAATATTTCTAACGAAAATTTTTCTATAGAAAAATATTTCTAACGAAAATTTTTCTATAGAAAAATATTTCTAACGAAAATTTTTCTATAGAAAAATATTTCTAACGAAAATTTTTCTATAGAAAAATATTTCTAACGAAAATTTTTCTATTGAAAAATATTTCTAACGAAAATTTTTCTATAGAAAAATATTTCTAACGAAAATTTTTCTATAGAAAAATATTTCTAACGAAAATTTTTCTATAGAGAAATATTTCTAACGAAAATTTTTCTATAGAGAAATATTTCTAACGAAAATTTTTCTATAGAAAAATATTTCTAACGAAAATTTTTCTATAGAAAAATATTTCTAACGAAAATTTTTGTATAGAAAAATATTTCTAACGAAAATTTTTGTATAGAAAAATATTTCTAACGAAAATTTTTCTATAGAAAAATATTTCTATCGAAAATTTTTCTATAGAAAAATATTTCTATCGAAAATTTTTCTATAGAAAAATATTTCTATCGAAAATTTTTCTATAGAAAAATATTTCTATCGAAAATTTTTCTATAGAAAAATATTTCTATCGAAAATTTTTCTATAGAAAAATATTTCTATCGAAAATTTTTCTATAGAAAAATATTTCTATCGAAAATTTTTCTATAGAAAAATATTTCTATCGAAAATTTTTCTATAGAAAAATATTTCTATCGAAAATTTTTCTATAGAAAAATATTTCTATCGAAAATTTTTCTATAGAAAAATATTTCTATCGAAAATTTTTCTATAGAAAAATATTTCTATCGAAAATTTTTCTATAGAAAAATATATCTATCGAAAATTTTTCTATAGAAAAATATATCTATCGAAAATTTTTCTATAGAAAAATATTTCTATCGAAAATTTTTCTATAGAAAAATATTTCTATCGAAAATTTTTCTATAGAAAAATATTTCTATCGAAAATTTTTCTATAGAAAAATATTTCTATCGAAAATTTTTCTATAGAAAAATATTTCTATCGAAAATTTTTCTATAGAAAAATATTTCTATCGAAAATTTTTCTATAGAAAAATATTTCTATTGAAAATTTTTCTATAGAAAAATATTTCTATCGAAAATTTTTCTATAGAAAAATATTTCTATCGAAAATTTTTCTATAGAAAAATATTTCTATCGAAAATTTTTCTATAGAAAAATATTTCTATCGAAAATTTTTCTATAGAAAAATATTTCTATCGAAAATTTTTCTATAGAAAAATATTTCTATCGAAAATTTTTCTATAAAAAAATATTTCTATCGAAAATTTTTCTATAGAAAAATATTTCTATCGAAAATTTTTCTATAGAAAAATATTTCTATCGAAAATTTTTCTATAGAAAAATATTTCTATCGAAAATTTTTCTATAGAAAAATATTTCTATCGAAAATTTTTCTATAGAAAAATATTTCTATCGAAAATTTTTCTATAGAAAAATATTTCTATCGAAAATTTTTCTATAGAAAAATATTTCTATCGAAAATTTTTCTATAGAAAAATATTTCTATCGAAAATTTTTCTATAGAAAAATATTTCTATCGAAAATTTTTCTATAGAAAAATATTTCTATCGAAAATTTTTCCATAGAAAAATATTTCTATCGAAAATTTTTCTATAGAAAAATATTTCTATCGAAAATTTTTCTATAGAAAAATATTTCTATCGAAAATTTTTCTATAGAAAAATATTTCTATCGAAAATTTTTCTATGGAAAAATATTTCTATCGAAAATTTTTCTATGGAAAAATATTTCTAACGAAAATTTTTCTATAGAAAAATATTTCTATCGAAAATTTTTCTATAGAAAAATATTTCTATCGAAAATTTTTCTATAGAAAAATATTTCTATTGAAAATGTTTCTATGGAAGAAATATTTTTCCAGAAAAATATTTCGATCAAAAATTTTTCTGTAGAAAAATATCGTGATATTTATAAAAATTACAAAAAGTTTTCTGCTCCTGGCAGTATAGGCTGCCTATTTTAGCAGTAGACAAACGCTATAATTATAATTGGGCTAACAAGTTACACTTTTATACCCCCAATATTTTACAACTATTATTATAAGATCACCTTCAAGTTCCTTGTGATTCATTATATTGAAAATTTTCATTGTATGTTCAGCTTCATCCACAATGATATCATTACATTGCTGACGATCATCATTATGACAATCTTGTTGATGACTTATAATGACCAAATGTTGGCTGTAGTTTCGGTTTTATTTTGGATTGTGTTGGGCTATTGTAACTTTTTGTGCTTTGTTGTTAACGCGTGCCTCAATTTTATTTTCTTTTAAAATAGTCAACAATTTAAGCAGACTTTTGATATATCACTGGCTTTATTTTTGATTTAAGTTTTATTAATTTCATTTCTGAATTTGTGGACGTCTACATTGGTCGTTTTTGTATACATATTTATTAAGTAGTGTAAGGGCTGAATGGGAGGGAGGGACATTAATAAGTCTGTGTTGTTAAAAGAAGTTCATTGTTGTAAGACTGTTAATAAGTAGACTTTCTAGTCCGGACTTAGATTTTAAATAATTGTTTGTGAGTGTTAAATTTAGTTTTTTTTTAATCAATTTCACTTAGATTTTTAAAGTCCATTATGATACTGCGAATATAGTAAACGCCTATAACGAGCTTGTCATTGAACCCTCTGATTTTGTACCATGTAGTGTTGACGTTTTAAATTCCTCGTTAGTTGGGGAATATCAATACTAGCACAAAAAAATTTGAGCATACACAGAATTCTTTTCTGCACGGCCAAGACCTCACCTATAAGACACTTTTCAATCTGAGCTTACATTTTTTGCATCATCACCATTATTAGCGATTGGTTCCTTAAAAATAGTATTGCTTGGATTTTGATTTTACAATTTATTTATTGTTAGGAGGCCTAAAAATTCTAGCGATTAAAAGAAATTTATACAAATTATTATTACATATCTTCCCATATCCGATCCAATTCCAGGTAGTTAAGCTCTTCCTCACCAAGCTTTTTGCTTAATTGATGATGAATACAAGAACAGGACGAAACATTAGTAACTTTCAAAAAAGTTTCAGAGTTACCAATACATACATTAGTATTACCTAATGCGGCATTTGTAGTTTTGCATACTTTGTCTCTCCTAAAGATCTTTATTTGTATTTTTATAAGCTCCTAAAGTAGAACTATGCGAACATCGCGATATTGGGTCTCATGCATAAAAACGAGTAAAAGCGCCGAGTTGAAGCAGGTTAGCAATTGCTCATGAAGTCGAGATCTATCAAACAGCAACAGCTTTTGCTCAATTTCGTATGCATAAAAAAGAGTTCAAACCAATTGTAATTACTTGAGCAAAGGGAGTTCAAACGTGTAATTGTTACTAAAGTGTAAGCATATCGTCAAGTGAAAGTGAAGTAGAACTAAATAATAATAATAAAGTAGAAAATGACGATATTTCTAATGCATTCGTAATGCATCGTTTGAGTCATTTTGCATAATTCTACATAACTCGCTATTTCGTACGATATGTGAGTCATAAACTGAACCAGGCCAGTATAAATATGTCAACGCTTGTAAAAAGTTCTTTTCCATCACAAGTTGCCTGCACATTTATACAAATATATTCATCGCTTTGATTTGAGGGTTTTTTAATATTTATATGCGTACAATCGATCACTCCAATTGCAAATGGAAAGCAATAATTTGCTTGCCATTTCATTTGAGCATCTTTTATTTCATCTGCATCTTTCGGGAATTCTATCCACTCGCTTACTTTGGCAGATATAAGTTTCGCAACTCCAATATCTGTGGCTATACCATTTTGGAATCCAGGATCGGCACAAAATCTTGAAAACAGTTTAATTTTATCATAGTTGCTGCGGGCACCACCACGTGTTTCCTCTGACTCCTCAAAAAAGTAATTAGCCAACCAGCAGATGCTACTATCATCAAACCTATGTATTTATCATTTTATTATAACAAAACAAAATTTGAGCAAGTTCTCACAAAAGAAAGCAAAAGCTTGTTTTTATGCATACGAAAATGAGCACATGCTCATCTAACTTAGTTCAAACCGAGAAAGACGAGTTCAAACGTAAGCAGTGAGTAAAAGCTAATTCATGAAATTTTATTATGCATACGACAAGCACCTTTTACTCAAAAAAACGAGTCAGAGCTCAAGCTCACGTTTTAAGTTTCGGAACTTGTAGTCAATATAAGACCATCAGTCTCACCCAATTGTTTATAAGTTAGGATAACATTTCTATAGCCTATTGGAATGTCATCTAAGTCCAATGATTGAAACCATGCAGTATTGTTACAGATGTCGACTGTACACTACAACATCTGCGAACATAAGGTGTAGAATTTAAATTATTCCAGATCCGGGTTGAACAAGAATTTGAGTGTCTGAGTCTGTGGTTATGCTCAGTCTTTGATAACATTTGTTATCTACTTTATGCGTATCTCTTTTCGATATTTGACTCAGTGTGTTAAAGGACAAATAAGTCGCCCAATAACTGTACTAATACATCTAGGTATCAGAAAGGCTTGTGTTAAAATACCGCCCATGGTAAGCCCTGACTGAAAACCACAAAATTATCGAGAACTAATTAAATAACACTTTGAAATTTCGATACCGATACCTCGATAAATATATAATTTTTCTTCTACCATCCAAATGTATACTATATAGAAAGCCTTCCCCTATCCCGCAACTGTAAACAACCCCTCTTGAGGTTTCAAGAGTCTTATTATTAGACCAACACTCAGGAGATGGCTCATACCTATTTGATGGAACAAAAAAACAAGTAAGAGTGTTATATTCGGCTGTGCCGAATCTTGTATACCCACCATCAAGTTGTACGAGAGTGCCGCTAATCCAAAATGTTGACCAAATGTGGTATTGCTGGTAATATATTTGGACTAAATTCGGCCGCAGTGGTATAGTTACTATAGTTCAACATTTAAAAGTATCTAAGTGGTTTCCCAAGTATTTACCTTGGACAAAATGCTGTTCCATAACCGAATATATGTAGTTTCACATTAATAAGCTGTTTCATTGTGCCATAAACATGTTGATAGCAACACGGCAGGTTCATATATTTTGTAAGGAGTTCCTAATGCATCTACCGTGTATAAAGTCTGGACCTAACATTGATTGATAGCTATCTAATTTCGTAGACGCAATCTTAATATACTGAATGTACCTCCAAATCTTTTGGATTGTAGATATAAAAAGGGGATATTATATATATAAGAACTATAGCCAAATGTTGACCGATTGTTACAAAATTTTACATACTGGCTGGTATTAATATAAAGTTTATTTGTGCAAAATTTAGTGGCCATAGCTGACATAGTTTATAATTTTATAGTCTATAACTGGTGTTTGTGGTATT
This sequence comes from Stomorhina lunata, assembly GCA_933228675.1. NCBI lineage: Eukaryota > Metazoa > Arthropoda > Insecta > Diptera > Rhiniidae > Stomorhina > Stomorhina lunata. Next base: position 45,125,159 of record OW121740.1, on the reverse strand, counting down.
TTAGTGGTTACCGGGAGTGGTTTTTATATGAAAGCTATGGTCAAAAATGAACCGATTCCTATAAAATTTGACATACTGACTGAAAATTTTATAAAACTTTTCTGTTTTAAATTTAGTAGTCATCGATTTTATAATTTTATTCAATTTATCAGCATAAATGTGATTCCCGGGGAAGAGTTATATGGGAGCTCTAACTAAATGTGAACCGATTTTTATCCATTTTCAGCACACAATCTCTACAACATATTGAAAATACTTTTGCTAAATCTTGTCTCTCTAGCTCTTGTAGTTAAGGAACTATCTCGCTTTTCTCTGACGGAAAGACGGACATAAACCGTATTTTTATACCCTTCACCACCATAGGTGGTAAGGGTATTATAAGTTTGTGCTGATGTTTGTAACGCATAGAAATATTTGACTTAGACCCACCTTTAAGTATACCAATATGCTTATAATCACTTTCTGAGTCGATTTAGTGATGTTCGTCCGTCCGTCCGTCCGTCTGGCTGGCTGGCTGGACCCCCATGTAAAGCTTGTAATCAAACTACAGGTCGCAATTCTAAGGATAATTTGATGAAATTTGGCACAAATCATTCTTTTGATAATGGGACCATGGCTATTAAAATTCGTCAAAATCGGTCCATTATTTATGGTACCTCCCATAGGTCCCACTTCCCGGAATTGATATATTGGCCAAAAATATCAATATTTTTTCATGAAATTTAAAACAAATACTCCCTATGTAAACTTAAATCACTGTATCGAATTTCGCTGAAACCGCTCCACATTTGGCCATAGCTCCTATACAAACTCTTCTGTCAAAACGCACTAAATGAGACAAAAACCAATAAAATGAAGGCTCATAAATCTAAAGATAAAAAAAAATTTGAGTTTATTTTTTGCATACATAATTTTTGTAACAACCGTATTAAATTTGCTAAGTTTCAATATAATCGGTCCACATTTGACCCTAGCCCCCATATAAGCAGAGACCGAATATTAATACTTTTAAAACAATATTTTCATATTTTAATCCATACAAAAACAATCATTGAAGTTTAAAAAATAATAAATACCCCCAAAGATTTTTAATTGTTCAAAAAATTTTGTATCGTTTTTCAATCCGATGAAAATAATAAATAAAAAAATTGTTTGGGATATTTATCAGTTCAAAATTATTTTCATCTTTATTCATCCGATGAAAAAAAAAAATTGGTAGAAAATATTCAAATTTTATTTCTGTATTTGTCCCGGTTTCATTCATCATAATGTTCTTGCATAGATTAGGAAACTCCAAAATCCTTGCGCCAACTGCCGTAGCAGGGGGATTTCTCGCATGATTACCCCTTGGAGTAGTATATTCTGTAATATTGTTTCTTTTAATGCTTAAAACATCGTGAGTGCTAAGTCGGTGGGTGATGGGTCCAAAGACACAAGGTACGTTTGTATAGCGAGCCGCTCGATCCGAGACTGAGGCCCGCTTGCAGCCGCAACTAACATGTTGAACAGACGCTGCATTTTCGTACTTTACGAAGTACAATTATCTTAGACCCTTAGACCATATACGTTGGAATGGCTCTAAGATAACACTCTTTTATATTAGCCCTGACCTAGAATCCCACACGGGTTGTTTACCACATCTAAAACTAGGTTTCTAAGGTTTCCAGGATGTACCACGAGAAGGTTAAAATGGGATTTGGGTACAGTTCTTACCTGGTAGCTAGAGACACCAGGCAATTCTGCATCCTTCCATTCCCTATGCTCCACTGGGAGCCAAGAATGACAGAAGAAGATTTGTCCTGGTATAAAAAGTCTTTAGGACGTTTAAATAACAATAAATTCAATTATTGTTGCAAATTATATGTTGAAATGGTTTTGCGAGTCAAATAAACCACCAATGGTTCCATTAGGACTATTAGGTTTAACTTCGATGTCCTAAAACATTGCAATTAATTGGAAACCAGAGACCGGAGATCGTTTTATTTTTTAAATCCATCAAGTATAAATATCAATGCTGATGAAAATTTATTTTCATTTCGATCGAAAAATAAAAAAAGATGGATTTATATTTGAAATATAAATATCCCTCATGATGAAAATTTTAAATATCTATAACGATAAATATCCGAACAGAAAAATATTTTATTGATTGTTTTATTTTTGAACTTCTGTTTTGACTTTGAAAAAATAAAATGTTTATGAAATTTTAAAATTTTCAACAATGAATGTATGAATGTTTACAATTTATTGCAATTTTTTAGGACATCGAAGTTAAAGATAATAGTTCTAATGGGAACTATTGGTGGTTTCTTTGATTCGCGTCGCTATTTTCAAAAACAAAATAACTTTTAAACGTTTTAAACGCACTTAGACAACGACCATTTGTTGCCCAAACCCATTTCAATATAAAATTTGCAACAATAATTGAATTTATTGCTATTTAAATGTCCTAAAGATATTTTATACACGGACAAATACAGAAATAAAATTTAAATTTTTTCTATCAAAATTTATTTTCATCGGATGAAAAAAGATGAAAATAATTTTGAATATCCCAAACGATTTTTTTATATTTTATTTTCATCGGATTGAAAAAAGGAACAAAATTTTTGAACAAATAAAAATCATGAGGGATTTTTAATATTTTTTTAAACTTCAATGATTGTTTTTTTATGGATTAAAACATGAAAATATTGTTTTAAAAGTATTAAAATCCGGTCTCTGTTGGAAACATATTCATACATTCATTGTTAAAAGTTTTATAATTTCAAAAATATTTTATTTTTCAAACTCAAAACAGAAGTTCAAAAATAAAACAATCAATAAAATATTTTTCTTTTCGTATATTTATCGTTCAAGATATTTAAAATTTTCATCATGAGGGATATTTATATTTCAAATATAAATCCCTCATTTTTATTCATCGATCGAAATGAAAATAAATTTTCATCGGCAATGATATTTATACTTGATTGATTTAAAAAATAAAACAATATTCGGTCTCTGCATATAAGTCAAAATGACAAAAACAGTTAAAATATATAAGTTTTGAGAAAATGTTTGTATGATGGCAAAATTTCGCAAATATTTGTCTTTATACAAGAAAAAGAACACCTTTTACCATAGTGGTGAAGGGTATCGTATGGTCGGGCTATAGCACTTTCTTACTTGTTTTTTTTTTGTAGTTTTGTGTTTCCGTAAGATTTTTATATGGGATCTATGGTCAAAAAGTAACCGATTCTAACAAAATTTTGCACACTGGCTGGCATTCACATAAGACTTCCTTTTGCAAAATTTTGTTGCTGTAGCCCGTTTCGTTAAGGCGCTATCGCGCTTCTATCTGACGGACAGACAAACATAAATCCCCTTTTATTTTTGTATTTATGTGTTTCCGTAAGTTTTTTATATGGGAGCTATGATCAAATGGTGACCGATTATGATAAAATACACTGCTTCGCATTGACATAAGACCTCCTCGTGCTAAATTTAGTGGTTATATCTGTTATAGTTTCAGATTTATTAGCATTTAAGTGTATTTTAGGTGAAACTTAGACTGTTTCCGTAAGTTTTTTGTATGGGAGCTATGACTAAATGTGAACCGAATGTGAAATTTTATATGATGCCTAAGGCTTATGCAGAACTACTATATACTAAATTTTATCATCATAGTTATTATAGTTTGTTATGTATAAGCAAATAAGCGATTAGCGTAGGCGAGGTTATATGGGTGCTATGGTCAAATGTTAACCGATTTTACCCAATTTCAATACCAATTTTCTCATAGATGAAGAATGTTTTTACTAAGTTTCAGTGGGCTAGTTCCTTTCGTTTAGGCGTTGTCGTGATTTCAATAGATAGACGGACAGACAGACGGACAGACAGACAGACAGAGAGACAGACAGACAGACAGACAGACAGACAGACAGACAGACAGACAGACAGACAGACAGACAGACAGACAGACAGACAGACAGACAGACAGACAGACAGACAGACAGACAGACAGACAGACAGACATGGTGGGTATAAAAAACACAACTTTGAAGGGTATCGTATGGTCGGGCTTAACCGACTATAGCACTTTCTTAGTTATTTGAACTATACTTTCATTATTAGAGCTTTTTCTTCCCATATTTTACTCATATTTAGTTGTATTAGTATCAGTACTTACTATTAAGATAATTTTTAGAAATTAAATTAAAATGTTCCATTTATCTTGTAAAAACCACAATTGATAACAAATTTGTATGGGATACAATTCGATCTTCTCAGATTTTACAAGTTTCTATTTACTATAAAAGTACAGACCATTAATATTCAATTATTAAAGTTTATCTAAACTAGGAAATAAAACAACCTTACAAAAAACAAAGCACCACAAATATGGCAGATCATATTTTAGAATCTTAAAAGTCCAGTGTAATCCTTTTATTGAATTTTTATTACAATTTCTAAAGCAAACTCGTGCAACCAATGAATCTCAAATTTTATATATAAATAAATAACTTTAAATCAAAACTGATATAGACATTAAACCTAAATAACGCTGAGACATTTATGACAAACGTATGGCATGGATCGATCAATCGATTGATCGATCCAACATCAACATGTGCACCTTCGAATGATAGCAATCAAGTTCAGCTATGATTGGAATTTGGTATTTGTGTACGGACGAAATATAAATGAAGTGACACAATAGGTGTTATAGAACATGAATTCTATAAGGTTGCACTCTCAAGTTGCCACATGATTGTGGCAATGTTAACAATACATAAAATTAAACTGTGGTCTAACACACAAAAAAACAAACACACATAGAATTGGAATAAGAAATCAGGTTCGTATTTTTTTTTTTTTTTTTGTACAAAAGAAATGTTTTCTATAATTTAGTTGAATGTCAATAAAAGGCCATAAGCACATCAATCATCACTGAATTAAAAATCACTTAAAATTCCAACATTGCCTTAATATAAAGAAGGAACAAACCAAATAAAAAAATCGGTTGCAGAGGCCTGTTGCATTGCAACATTAGGTATAAACAAACGGCGAATAACAGCAAAAATAATCATGAATAATGTATGAAAGCAATTGCTCTGCATAGATTGATGCCATCCAAACATACCAAATGCCAGACAGACAGACAGACGGATGGATAGATCAATGGACACAAGGAAAGACGGATAAATAATCAAATGCCTGTAACATTTCATCAAAATACAAACATAATTTCCAAATCTTGGCTAGGCCATAGTTTAGGGGGTATATGGTACATCCTTTCATACAAAGCTACTCTTTCTTCCAAAATGAAAACTGAAAAATATATAAAAGAATTATTAAAAATATGCCAAAATCTAATGAAAACTTAATATAAAAATGCACTTGCTTTTTTCATTATTTTGTTTGCCATGGATGGATGACCATAAGAAATGAAATGAAGATGACATCAAATCATGTTTGATGGCGGCAACACTTGCATAAAGATCAACATATCTCTTGGTTGCTCTTGTCTAACAATGTTGTAAAGATGTTTTGCTAAAACATGACTGACAGAAGAGATAGAAGACTTTTTGACCGTTGCAAAAGGTTGCCAAGCTAGAGGAATAAGCTTAAGCTAAAAATTTTATTTCAAGAATTTAATTTCTACAGAAAAATATTTTTATAGAAAATTTTTCTACAGAAAAATATTTTTATCGAAAATTTTTGTATAGAAAACTTTTTATACAAATTTTTTCATCGAAAATTTTTCTATAGAAAAATGTTTCTATTGAAAATTTTTCTATAGAAAAATGTTTCTATTGAAAATTTTTCTATAGAACAATGTTTCTATTGAAAATTTTTCTATTGAAAATTTTTCTATTGAAAATTTTTCTATAGAAACATTTTTCTATTGAAAATTTTTCTATAGAAACATTTTTCTATCGAAAATTTTTCTATAGAAAAATTTTTCTATTGAAAATTTTTCTATAGAAAAATTTTTCTATTGAAAATTTTTCTATAGAAAAATTTTTCTATTGAAAATTTTTCTATAGAAAAATTTCTCTAACGAAAATTTTTCTATAGAAAAATTTCTCTAACGAAAATTTTTCTATAGAAAAATTTATCTAACGAAAATTTTTCTATAGAAAAATTTATCTAACGAAAATTTTTCTATAGAAAAATTTATCTAACGAAAATTTTTCTATAGAAAAATTTATCTAACGAAAATTTTTCTATAGAAAAATTTATCTAACGAAAATTTTTCTATAGAAAAATTTATCAAACGAAAATTTTTCTATAGAAAATTTTTCTATAGAAAAATTTCTATTAAAAATTTATCAAACGAAAATTTTTCTATTGAAAATTTTTCTATAGAAAAATTTCTCTAACGAAAATTTTTCTATAGAAAAATTTCTCTAACGAAAATTTTTCTATAGAAAAATTTATCTAACGAAAATTTTTCTATAGAAAAATTTATCTAACGAAAATTTTTCTATAGAAAAATTTCTCTATAGAAAAATTTTCGATAGAAAAATTTTCGATAGAAAAATTTTTCTATAGAAAAATTTTTCTATACAAAAATTTTCGATAGAAAAATTTTTCTATCGAAAATTTTTCTATAGAAAAATTTTTCTATCGAAAATTTTTCTATAGAAAAATTTTTCTATCCAAAATTTTTTTATCAAAAATTTTTTCTATAGAAAAATTTTTTTATCGAGAATTTTTCTATCGAAAATTTTTTTATCAAAAATTTTTTCTATAGAAAAATTTTGTTATCGACAATTTTTCTACAGAAAAATTTTTTATCGAAAATTTTTCTATAGAAAAATTTTTTTATCGAAAATTTTTCTATAGAAAAATTTTTTTATCGAAAATTTTTCTATAGAAAAATTTTTTTATCGAAAATTTTTCTATAGAAAAATTTTTTTATCGAAAATTTTTCTATAGAAAAATTTTTTTATCGAAAATTTTTCTATAGAAAAATTTTTTTATCGAAAATTTTTCTATAGAAAAATTTTTTTATCGAAAATTTTTCTATAGAAAAATTTTTTTATCGAAAATTTTTCTATAGAAAAATTTTTTTATCGAAAATTTTTCTATAGAAAAATTTTTTTATCGAAAATTTTTCTATGGAAAAATTTTTTTATCGAAAATTTTTCTAGAGAAAAATTTTTTTATCGAAAATTTTTCTAGAGAAAAATTTTTTTATCGAAAATTTTTCTGGAGAAAAATTTTTTTATCGAAAATTTTTTTATAGAAAAATTTCTCTTTCGAAAATTTTTCTATAGAAAAATTTTTTTATCGACAATTTTTCTACAGAAAAATTTTTTTATCGAAAATTTTTCTATAGAAAAATTTCTCTTTCGAAAATTTGTCTATAGAAAAATTTCTCTTTCGAAAATTTTTCTATAGAAAACTTTTTTTATCGACAATTTTTCTACAGAAAAATTTTTTTATCGAAAATTTTTCTATAGAAAAATTTTTTTATCGAAAATTTTTCTATAGAAAATTTTTTTTATCGAAAATTTTTCTATAGAAAAATTTTTTTATCTATGGAAAAATTTTTTTATCGAAAATTTTTTTATCGAAAATTTTTCTATAGAAAAATTTTTTTATCGGAAATTTTTCTATAGAAAAATTTTTTTATCGAAATTTTTTCTATGGAAAAATTTTTTTATCGAAAATTTTTCTAGAGAAAAATTTTTCTATCGAAAACTTTTCTATAGAAGAACTTTTCTATCGAAAATTTTTCGATCGAAAATTTTTCTATAGAAAAATTTTTCTATCGAAAGTTTTTCTATAGAAAAATTTTTTTATCTAAAGTTCACATATTTTGTTATGAGTTGCTACTGTATCTACCGTATACAAAGTCTGGACTTAACATTGATTTATAGCTGTCTAATTTCGTAGGTAAATACAATATCAATATACTGAATGTACCTCCAAATCTTTTGAGAACTATATTGACCGATTGCTACAAAATTTTATTTTATTTAACTGGATCAAGTTTATTTGTGCAAAATTTAGTGGTCATAGCTGGCATAGTTAATAATTTAATAGCTTTTAACTGGCGTTTGTGGCATTTTAGTAGTTTCCGGGAGCAGTTTTTATATGAAAACAAATATGGACAGATTCCTATAAAATTTGACATACTGACCAAATGTTGCATAAAACTTCTCTATTCCAAATTTAGTTGTCATACAATTGTATTCAATTTTATAGCAAAAATGTGATTCCCGGGGCAGGGTTATATGGGAGCTTTAACTGATTTCGTCCATTTTCAGTACACAACTTCTATAACATATTGAAAATACTTTTGCAAACTTTTGTCTCTCTAGCTCTTGTAGTTTGAAAGGTATCGCGGACATAAACCTCCTTTACTTTTTGTATTTTTGTGTTTCCGTAAGTTTTTTATATGGGAGCTATGGTCAAATGGTGACCGATTGTGACAAAATTTTGCGCACTGGCTGGCATTAACATAAGACTTCCTTGTGCTAAATCTGTTCTGTTATCTGTACTTATATCTGTTATAGTTGTAGATTTATTGGCATTTAAATGTATTTTGGGTGAAATTTAGGCTGTTTTAATAAGTTTTTTGTATGGGAGCTATGGTCAAATGTTAACCGATTGCCCAATTTCAATAACAAAATTTTCTCAGAAATGAAAAATGTTTTTACTAAGTTTCAGTGAGCTAGCTCCTTTTGTTTAGGCGTTAACAGACAGACAGACATACAGACGAACATAAGAATTCAGAATATATATCGCTTTTGGTTTTTGAGCCAATATTAAGGAAATTACAAATGGAATGACAATCTTAATATACCCCCATTCTTTTTGATGGTCGATATAAAAATGGCGTTTAAAATGCTAAAAAGGAATTTAAAATTTTACAGTTTCCGGCTCAATATTCTTAAGTACAACAGCTGAGATATGATGTGAAACAATATTCTATTATAAAATATATTTCTTTTTAATTACAAGCAATAAAACATTATTAACATTTTATTTTTCGATCCTTGTCGACCATTGTGAGGTTTATGGTATAGGAGCAAAACCTTTTTAGCACTGTATTAGTAGATCTTAATCCTGAATGGAATGAAATTAAACTCTAGAGCGATTTAGAATTGGGCTTTGTTAGAGAGGACCCATTTAGATTTTAAATATTTTTATTTTCGAATCAATCTACGCTATTGAATTTAATTTAGTTCAAGAAGAATCTACAATTTTTTACATTTCAGATTGTAGCAGATGTCTTATACGAATGAAAATTATTAGTTCTATTAACAAATTTTATGCTATAAAACGGGAAGTATCATTAACATGGCACCCCTAGAAACACCGTTTGCAACCTGCAAAGCAAAACAAACGAAAAGAAAATGCCAAGAATTGTTTAAAAAGAAAAGTAATCGAACCAAAATGATGATTCGAAAGCCAACAACAACACCAACAAATACACGAAGTAAATCCCAGAAAACCAAACCAAAATCAACAACAAATAGCAAAAGCTAAACTGTCGTTTTACACTTGTCGCCAGCTTAAAGCCAAACAAGGTAAAAGCCGCGCCAACATTTCTTCTATTTTTCAAAACATTTTTTTTTCTTCTTTTCCTTTTTCTATTGTAGTTATCCATATTATTTTGCCTTTTCAATTTTCATTTGAAATTGTTTAAAAGCGAAATAACGAAATTGAACAACGTTTATTTATTTATTTATTTGCAGTCACTACAAAAACAGCATGTGCCGTAATGCCGCGCTAATGTTGTTGTGCTTTTCTTCTTCATCATCTCCCAAAACGGACAGACTGACAAGCATGGCAGCAGAGGAAGCAATGGAAAATAAAAAACAAACTATCAATATAATGAAAAAGTAACCTGCTGCATGGGTCGTCCGTCGCCTGTACGAGACAATATTTTGAAATGTAATTACGCGAGTGTTTTTATTATAGAGTAAAATTTAGTGTTTTGTTTAGTTTGATGATGATGCTGCTGCTGTGTTGTTATTTATTGTTTTAGTCTGTTTGTTGGTTCGGTTTAGTTTGTTCGAACAACTATTTAACCTCAATACATGCACAAATGTTTAATAACTGGAAGGACCTACCACAATTTAGAATATCTTGTGTAAAATGGTATAGCATTATTCTTGCAATGATTCTTAATAACAGTTTTTCATTACTATAAAGTATTGTTCTAAAAGTATATTTAAAAGTTCAGAATAATTATAAATTTAAGCTTGTTTCGCTTCTAACTACCAAATAACTGTATTCGAATCCGGTTACTCAAAGGTAATATTTACCGAGACCCTTTGGAAATTCGGATTGATTTTTATACCCACCATCAAAAAGAATGGGGGGTATATTGAGATTGTCATTCCGTTCGTAATTTCCTTAATATTGGCTCAAAAATCAAAAACGATATATATTCTGAATCCTTATGAAATTCTAAGACGATTGAGCTATGTCCGTCTGTCCGTCTGTCTATCTGTTAAAATCACGATAACGCCACTGAAACTTAGTAGAAACATTCTTTATCTATGAGAAAATTTTGGTATTGAAATTGGGCAAAAATCGGTTAACATTTGACCATAGCTCCCGTATAACCTCGTCTAGACTAATCGCTTTTTTTGCTAATAAATGACAAATTATAACAGCTATGATGACAAATTATAACAGCTATGATATCTAGAAGTTTTACATAAGCACTAGGAAGCATATACAATTTCATCGAAATCGGTTCACATTTAACCATAGCTCCCATATAAAAAACTTACGGAAACAGCCTAAATTCCACCTAAAATTTACTTAAATACCAATAAATGATAAACTCCCAGCAAAACTTTGGTAATGGCAAGTACTCTGATAACTGGTTACCTTGTAACGACTACAATATACCATCCGAATATATAATAAGTTATTACAGAAGTACTTATTTGTAATTTAGATGTTAATTCAAACTGAATGGCCCCGGTTCAAATCCCACCAAGGGCAACAATTTTTTTTAGTTTTTTTTTTATTAAAAGAGTCTTTTTAAATGATTTTTGAATTTTAAGCACTTAAATATTATCTTCTGTAAAAAAAAATTGTAAAACTAACTCACGTTAATGAAAAAATACCATCATGAGTCAATTTTGATTATGTAGGGGATGTTGAATACCAAACACGATTCTAATTGGTCTTAACTTGGTAAGCCCAACTTATCTGAGTCATCCTTCATCTCAACTGTGGACACACACCTCCTCATGGTATCACCCGGGGAGCTAGTTTAACACCCATTAATATTGTGAGTTAACATGTTCCGAGAGTTGTCCCATAAGATCGATAAAAATGGGTTAGGATTACGGGCTAGTAACCCTCTCTTGAAAAAAAATACAATGAAGAGGATAAAATTAGAATTTAAATGTCCCACTACCTAATATTAGAGGAGGATGTCCGAAACTTCGATAGAAAGACCAAGTAGAGGAACATTTTTCAAAGCTTGGCCTATAAAATTGGAGAATATTCGCACAAGATCGAAATCCATGTAAAAACTTATACGAAAAAGAAGATTTAAATTGTTTAAGTTTTAAAATAATTTTAAAAAAGTTTTAAAATAATTACAAAAAATCGTATAAAAATATTTTTCCAAAAATTACAACAAAGCAAAAAAAAAGCAGGGAAAAACAAAGTTATTTTCACATGATTTTGGATCTAAAAATAAAAATTGTTTATATTAATTATAAGCTGCTAAGTTTTCAACATATGAAGTAGCTCAGTGGAAGAGTCTCTGCCTAGCAGTCGGATTGTCTGGGTTCGAGCCCCCATGGGATCATAAAAAAAATTTTGTATTTCGTTTAAAAATATATGTTCTTAATAAAACAACAACAAAAAAAGTTGTTGCTGTTGTTGTTGTTGCTTTCAAATTGCTTACCCAAGTCATTACTTTTCTGCAATTGGTAAGTACTTGCCTCCAATGACATCCCCATGTTAATGTAATGACTTAAACAGCGAATGAGTAAGTAGTTCGTGTTCAATAGTTTAACTGTTTAACTTATTATTTGGTAATGAAAAGTTTTACTGGGCTGTAATAGCTTTGGCCACTTAATTAAGCACAAGGAAGTCTTATGTGAATACTAGCCAGTGTGCAAAATTTTGTTACAATCGGTCACCATTTGACCATAAATCCCATATAAAAAACTTACAGAAACACAAAAACACAAAAAGAAAACGAGATTTATGTCCGTCTGTCCGTTAGATAAAAGCGCGACAGCTCCTTAACTACAAAAGCTAGAGAGACAAAATTTTTGAAAAGTATTTTTGACATGTAACAAAAGTTGTGTAGTGAAAATGGGCGAAATCGGTTCACATTTAGTTAGAGCTCCCATATAACTCCGCCCCGGGAAACACATGAATGCTGACAAATTGACTACAATTGTAATAGCTATGACGACCAAATTAAGATTAAAGAAGTCTTATTCAACTATTGGTCAGTATATCAAATTTCATAGGAATCGGTCCATATTTGACTATAGCTTTCATATAAAAAACACTCCCGGAAACCAAAAAATATTTAACAAGGACCAGTTAAAAGCTATTAAATTAGAAACTGTTACAGACTAGTTCAGCTGAACTCCATCGACTTTAAAAACTTTTATAGCCCATAAAGAACTTTTAATTTTAAGAATAATAGAGTAAACATTTTTGGTCGGAAATTTTTAGTTTGGGAGATATAGTGCTTTAAAGTTCCGAAATACAAATCGATATATCTCTCTTATTTTTGCAATATGTATATCATGTAAAAGTGCTCCGAAATATCTTTCAGATGAGATATCTTAATCGGATAAGATATCTCAGTTAACCCTTTAAGGAATTATTAACAAAAATGTTAAATTTTACCCTAGGTTTTTCCACAAAAATGCCCATATCTCGAAAACTAATCGATATGACTTAAAGCAATGGTATATATACGTAAGTAGCCAACCTTTTAGACTTTCATTTGGAACTTATAGTGAGCCAAAATTTTTAAACATAACAGATATATCGAGGGTTTAAGTTGTTTTCTTTTATCTTTCAGTTCCAAAGTCTAGTTGAGCTGAACTGCACCGATTTTAGTCATTTTTATGGCCCATAATAAACTTTTAATTTTAAGAATAATAGTGTAAAATGAAATAAAATATGAAAAAATATTTCAATAAAATCGCGCGATTTTTTTGAAATAATTTTTCGCCTGCGGCGCTTTCCACATTTTTATTTCTATTCCTGCGGCGCTTCCTTCATATTTATTTCAACATTTAAAATTAAAGTCAAATAAAAATTCAGATTGAAAAGTTATTTCCAAAAAAATCGCTTGCTAAAAATTTTTACACTACTATTCTTAAAATTAAAAGTTTTTTATTTCAATTAAACTACACCATTTTCAATTGAAATTGAGAAATATTCAATTGAAATTGAGAAATATTCAATTGAAATTTAGAATATTCAATTGAAATTGAGAAATTTTCAATTGAAATTGAGAATTTTCAATTGAAAATGAGAAATTTTCAATTGAAATTGAGAATTTACATTTGAAATTGAGAAATTTTCAATTGAAATTGCGAATTTTCAATTAAAAATGAGAAATTTTCAATTAAAATTGAGAAAACCCTAATTTGAAATGAGAAGCATTCAGTTGAAATTGAGAAATTTTCAATTGAAATTGAGAATTTTTGAATTGAATTTGAGAAAAGCCCAATTGAAATTGAGAAATTTTCAATTGAAATTGAGAATTTTTAAATTTAAATTGAGAATTTTTCAATTGAAATTGAGAAAAGCACAATTGAAAATGAGGTTGAAATTTTTAATTGAAATTTAAATATTTACAATTTAAATTGAGAATTTTTCAATTGAAATTGGGAAACCCCATAGTGAAATTTTAACCTCATTTCCAATTGGGCTTTTCTCAATTTCAATTGAAAAAATCTCAATTTAAATTTAAAAATTCTCAATTTCAATTGAATATTTCTCATTTCCAGTTGGGATTTTCTCAATTTCAATTGAAAAATTCTCATTTTCAATTGAAAAATTCTCAATTTCAATTGAAAATTTCTCAATTTCAATAAAAAATTTCTCATTTTTAAATGAAAATTCTCAATTTCAATTGAATATTTCTAAATTTCAATTGAAAAGTCTCAATTTCAATTGAAAATTTCTCAATTTCAATTGAAAATTCTCAATTCCAATTGAATATTTCTCAATTTCAATTGAAAATTCTCAATTTCAATTGAAAATTTCTCAATTCAATTTGAAAATTTCTCAATTACAATTGAAAATGGTGTAGACTTTGAAACTGAAAAATAAAAAAAAATCAAATTTGAACCTCAATATCTCTTTTATCTTTAAAGATTTTGGCTGACTATTAGTACCAAATGAAAGCTTTAAAGGTTGGCTTCTTATTTCTATATATCATTGGTTTTTGCCACATCGATCAGTTTTTGAGATTTTTGTTTTTTTTTTTGTACAAAAACCAAGGGTAAAATTTAACAATTTTTTATAACTCCTCTTCTGAAAGATGATATACATAATGTTACTATCGTTGCAAAAATAAGAGAGGTATTTCGATTTATATTTCTGAACTTTAAAGCACTATATCTCCCAAACCAAAAGCTTCTGACCTAGACCTGCCAAACAAAAGCTATATAACAGGAAAAAATTTCGGTGCAGTTCAGTTGAACTAGACTTGTTACAAGAAATGTCTACAACTTTACGTTATATTTAGGAATTTTTGTGTTCTTCCTTAAAGAACGACTCACAATTTGATAAAATCCAATTGTTGGCTTGTTTTAAATTGTTTAAATGACATGAATTTTTTCTATTATAGGACATGTATGAAAGATTAACCCTGGAACGTCATCCTTATTTTACATACACTAACGTCATCCTTCGTCATTTTGACTACGTCTACTTCAAGAGACTATAAAACTCTTCGTGAGCAAAAATGGATATCAAAATAGTTTTCTCATGTATTAATAGACTCTTTTTAATAAATTTTTAAATAAATTCATTTATTTATTTCTTAATTATTAATAAAAACTTAACATATTATAGCGCTCTTTTTTTGTTTTAATTTACAAATAAAATTTTCCGTAGTCATTTTGACGAAGGATGACGTTCTAGGGTTAAAAAACTAAGGAAATATTCTGTTACCTTAGGAGACAGAGTACCTTTGGTTGTTCTTTCTATCGCGTTAATAAATAAATCAGTTCTTATATTGTTTATCATTTTTTTTTATTCAGAACTCAATGTTTCGCAATGAAATAATAGAAACTCCAGCCTTTAAATGTAGTTCTTGAGAGGGAAAGTCTGCAAATTTTGGAATTAAAGAGGATAGTTGACTACATATTCCTGGTTGGCCATTGTATCGTTACATTAATATTTTTCATTCACTTTTTCGTATTCTACACAGAATGTTAGTGTTAATGGAATATTTTTGGGGGCATGTAATGTACGTTCACATAAACATTGCGTAGTTTTATATTTCTTTTCCATGTTGACAAAGAAAAAGTTAAAAAATCGGGCGGAAATACAAAGCACTTCGTCAAACAACCATCAAACAGCCATAAAACAATCATCAAACAACCATCCAACAGTAGTAAAATAATCGCTTGTTAATCGTCAAGCACATATCAAACAATCATTCAAAATTATCAAACATTCGTCAGTCAACTGTTAATCAATCATTCTACAACTATCAAATAATCATTAAAAAATCGTCAGACAGTTATCAAACAACCATCAAACAATCGCCAGTCAATCGTAAAACAATTATCGAACAATCAAGTAAAATTATCTAAGAGTCGTCAGTTGAGCATCAATCA
>OW121740.1:45014356-45104356 GCA_933228675.1 Stomorhina lunata | reverse complement strand
GGGTGCGAAAAAATCGGTTCCTGGAAACCTTTTATATGGGATGTACCCTATATAATTTGCCAATACAAACTATTTTTCGCATACATT
Source organism: Stomorhina lunata (assembly GCA_933228675.1). Taxonomy (NCBI): domain Eukaryota; kingdom Metazoa; phylum Arthropoda; class Insecta; order Diptera; family Rhiniidae; genus Stomorhina; species Stomorhina lunata. The sequence continues at coordinate 45,104,269 of OW121740.1, read as the reverse complement.
GTTTTTGTTGCAAACTAGTAAGAAAGTGTTATAGTCGGCTAAGCCCGACAATACGATACCCTTCACCACTAAGGTCAAAGGTGTTCATTTTCCTAAATAAAGACTTATATTTGCAAAATTTTGCCATCATACAAACATTTTCTCAAAACTTATATATTTAAGCTGTTTTCGTTATTTGGACTTATATGAGAGCTACTGTCAAATGTGGTCCGATTATCTCGAAATTTGGAAAATTGATTACAGTTACAACAAGTAAGAGTGTTATATTCGGCTGTGCCGAATCTTGTATAATAATGTTGACCAAATTTAGTATTGTTATTGATATATTTGGACTAAATTCGGATGCAGTGATATACTTACTATAGTTCAACATTTAAAAGTATCTAAGTGGTTTCCCAAGTATTTACCTTGGACAAAATACTGTTCCATAACCGAATATAGTTTTACATTAATAAGCTGTTTCGTTGTGCCATAAACATGTTGATAGCAACTCAGCAGGTTCATATATTTTGTTAGGAGTTCCTAATGCATCTACCGTGTATAAAGTCTGGACCTAACATTGACTAATAGCTATCTAATTTCGTAGATGCAATCTTAATATACTGAATGTACCTCTAAATCTTTTTGATTGTAGATATAACAAGTAAGAGTGTTATATTCGGCTGTGCCGAATCTTATATACCCACCATCAAGTTGTGTTAAATTTAGAAACATATCTCATATATCTACAAGGGTGCAGCTAATTCAAAATCTGCACCAAAACTGGAAAAATCGCTAAGCTATTTGGTATTGTTGGTAAAACCTTTGGACTAAATTAGGTTTCCGTAGCTTTATAGTTCAACATTCAAAAATATTTTAGTGGTTTCCCCAGTATTTACTTTGATCAAAATTCGGTCTCATAACCAGGTATAGTTTTACATTAATAAGTTGTTAAATACTTTTCGTTGTGATTAATATGTAGTTAGGCTAAACACGTTAATAGTAATACGACAGGTCCATATATTTCGTTATGAGTTCCTAATGCATTCATCATATATAAAGTCTGGGCTGAACATTGATTGATGCCTATATAATTTCATAGGTGCAATCTTAATATAATGAATGTACCTCCAAATCTTTTTGATTGTAGATATAAAAAAGGGGATGTTATATATATAAGAATTATAGCCAAATGTTGACCGATTATAACAAAATTTTACATACTGGCTGGTATATATAGAGAGCTTATTCTTGCAAAATTTAGTGACCATAGCTATTATAGTTTCTAATTTAATAGCTTTTAACTGGCCTTTGCTAAAATTTTTGGTTTCCGTGAGTGTTTTTCACATGAAAGCTAAAGTCAAATATGGACTGATTCCTATAAAATTTGATAAACTGATCAAAAATTGCATAAAACTTCCCTATTTTAAATTTAATCGCATAGCTATTACAATTGTATTCAATTTATCAGCATTAATGTGTTTCCCGGGGCGGGGTTATATGGGAGCTCTAACTAAATTTGAACCGATTTTGTCCATTTTCAACACACATCTTTTTCAAGATATCCAAGATACTTTTGTAAAATTTTGTCCCTCTAGCTCTTTTCGTTAAGGCGCTATCGTGCTTTTATCTGACGGACAGACGGACATAAACAACCTTTTCTTTATGTATTTTTGTGTTTCCATAAGTTTTTTATATGGGAGCTATGGTCAAATGGTGACCGATTGTGACGAAATTTTGCACACTGGCTGGCATTGACATAAGACTTCCTTGTGCTTAATTTAGTCTTACTAGCTCTTGTAGCTAAGGAGCTATCACGATTTTATCTGACGGACAGACGGACATAAATCCCCTTTTCTTTTTGAATTTTTGTGTTTTCGTAAGTTTTTTATATGGGAGCTAGCTCAAATAGTGACCGATTGTGACAAAATTTTGCACACTGGCTGGCATTGATATAAGACTTTCTTGTGCCAAATTTAGTGGTTATATCTGTTATACTTTTAGATTTATTGGCATTAAAGTGTATTTTGGGTGAAATTTAGCCTGTTTTCGTAAGTTTTTTGTATGGAAGCTATAGCTAAATGTGAACCGATTTCGATGAAATTTTATATGCTGCCTAGTGCTTATCTAAAACTTCTAGATACCAAATTTTGTCATCATAACTGTCATAATTTGTCATTTATTAGCAAATAAGCGATTAGCCTAGACGAGGTTATACGGGAGCTATGGCCAAATGCTAACCGATTTTGCCCAATTTCAATACCAAAATTTTCTCATAGATAAAGAATGTTTTTGCTAAGTTTCAGTTAGCTAGCTCTTTTCGTTTAGACGTTATCGTGATTTCAACAGACAGACAGACAGACAGACAGACGGACAGACAGACGGACATCGCTCAATCGTCTTAGAATTTCATAAGGATTCAGAATATATATCGTTTTTGATTTTTGAACCAATATTAAGGAAATTACAAACGGAATGACAATCTCAATATACCCCCCATTCTTTTTGATGGTGGGTATAAAAAGGGGATGTTATACATATAAGAACTATAGCCAAGTGTTGACCGATTGTAACAAAATTTTGCACATTAGCTGGCATTCATATAAGACTTTCTTTTTGTTGCTGTAGCTCTTTTCCTTAAGGCGCTATCGCGCTTTTATCTGTCGGACAGACGGACATAAACCCCGTTTTCTTTTTGTATTTTTGTGTTTCCGTAAGTTCTTTATATGGAAGCTATGGTCAAATGGTGACTGATTGTGACAAAATTTTGCACACTGGTTGGCATTGACATAAGACCTCTTCGTGCTAAATTTAGTGATTATATCTGTTATAGTTTTAGATTTATTGGCATTTAAGTGTATTTTAGGTGAAATTTTGGCTGTTTCCGTAAATTTTTTGTATGGAAGCTATGACTAAATGTGAACCGATTTTGATGAAATTTTATATGTTGCCTAGGGCTTACGCAAAACTTCTATTTACTAAATATTATCATCATAGCTAATATAGTTTGTTATTTATTAGCAAATAAGCGATTAGCGTAGGCGAGGTTATACGGGAGCTATGGTCAAATGTGAACCGATTTTTCCCAATTTCAATAGCAAAATTTTCTCAGAGATGAAGAATGTTTTTAGTTAGTTTCAGTGAGCTAGCTCCTTTCGTTTAGGCGTTATCGTGTTTTCAACAGACAGACAGACAGACAGACGAACAGACAGACGGACAGGCAGACGGACATCGCTCAATCGTCTTAGAATTTCATAAGGATTCAGAATATTTTTTTTTTTTGATTTTTGAGCCAATATTAAGGAAATTACAAACGGAATGACAATCTCAATATACCCCCCATTCTTTTTGTTGTTGGGTATAAAAATTACGTATACAACAAATAAACTCAAAATTCTTAATATCTTCAAATTTACGAGCGTTTCAGAGATTTTGTCTCATTTAGTGCGTTTTGACAAAAGAGTTTTTATGGGAGCTATGGTCAAATATGGACCGTTTTCAATACAGTAATTTTGGTTTACATAAGTATTTGTTTTAAATTTTATAAAAAAAAAATATTGATTTTTGTGGCCAATATATCAATTCCGGGAGGTACCATAAATAATGGACCGATTTTGACGAACTTCAATATCCATGGTCCCACTGTCAAAAAAAAAAAGATCTATGCCATTTCATCTAATTATCTCTAGAATTGCGACCTGTACTTTGATTACATCGTTTACATGAGGGTCCAGTCAGCCGACCAGACAGAAGGATGGACGGACTGATATCGCTTAGTCGACTCAGAAAGTGATCCTAAGCCTATTGGTATACTAAAAGGTGGGTCTAAGACAACTATTCCAATGCGTTACATACATCAGCACAAACTTATAATACCCTTTCCACTTATAGTGGTGAAGGGTATAAATATACTAGTACCAACGTCTTCAAAGGAAATATAGGAATCTCATTTCTATAGGGTAATCTTTCTGATCATCATATTTTTGGATCATACATATGGCATATAGGCACAAAAAATCATGAGGACCTTTTCTGGAGAAATAAAAATTGGAAATTTTAAAAAATTTCCTATAAAAAAAATAAGACATTTTTGAAAAATTTCCTATAAAAATAGGAAATTTTTGAAATATTTCCTATAAAAATAGGAAATTTTTGAAAAATTTCCTATAAAAATAAGAAATTTTTGAAAAATTTCCTATAAAAATAGGAAATTTTTGAAAAATTTCCTATAAAAATAGGAAATTTTTGAAAAATTTCCTATAAAAATAGGAAATTTTTGAAAAATTTCCTATAAAAATAGGAAATTTTTGAAAAATTTCCTATAAAAATAGGAAATTTTTGAAAAATTTCCTATAAAAATAGGAAATTTTTGAAAAATTTCCTATAAAAATAGGAAATTTTTGAAAAATTTCCTATAAAAATAGGAAATTTTTGAAAAATTTCCTATAAAAGTAGGAAATTTTTGAAAAATTTCCTATAAAAATAGTAAATTTTTGAAAAATTTCCTATAAAAATAGGAAATTTTTGAAAAATTTCCTATAAAAATAGGAAATTTTTGAAAAATTTTCCTATAAAAAAAAATTTTGAAAAATTTCCTATAAAAAAGGAAATTTTTGAAAAATTTCCTATAAAAATAGGAAATTTTTGAAAAACTTCCTACAAAAAAAAGAAAATTTTTGAAAAATTTCCTATAAAGAAGGAAAATTTTTGAAAAATTTCCTATAAAAATGGGAAATTTTTGAAAAATTTTCGTATAAAAATAGAAAATTTTTGAAAAATTTTCTATAAAAATAGGAAATTTTTAAAAATTTCCTCTAAAAATAAGACATTTTCAAAAATTTCCAATAAAAATAAGAAATCTTAAAAAAAAGTAATTTTCGAAAAATTTCCCATAAAAGTAGGAAATTTTTAAAAAATTTCCTATAAAAATAGGACATTTTTGAAAAATTTCCTATAAAAATAGGAAATTTTTGAAAAATTTCCTATAAAAATAGGAAATTTTTGAAAAATTTCCTGTAAAAATAGGAAATTTTTGAAAAATTTCCTGTAAAAATAGGAAATTTTTGAAAAATTTCCTATAAAAATAGGAAATTTTTGAAAAATTTCCTATAAAAATAGGAAATTTTTGAAAAATTTCCTATATAAATAGGAAATTTTTGAAAAATTTCCTATATAAATAGAAAATTTTTGAAAAATTTCCTATTAAAATAGGAAATTTTTGAAAAATTTCCTATAAAAATAGGAAATTTTTGAAAAATTTCCTATAAAAATAGGAAATTTTTGAAAAATTTCCTATAAAAATAGGAAATTTTTGAAAAATTTCCTATAAAAATAGGAAATTTTTGAAAAATTTCCTATAAAAATAGGAAATTTTTGAAAAATTTCCTATAAAAATAGGAAATTTTTGAAAATTTTCCTATAAAAATAGGAAATTTTTGAAAAATTTCCTATACAAATAGGAAATTTTTGAAAAATTTCCTATAAAAAAAGGAAATTTCCTAAAAATTTCCTATAAAAAAGGAAATTTTTGAAAAATTTCCTATAAAAATAGGAAATTTTTGAAAAATTTCCTACAAAAAAAAAGAAAATTTTTGAAAAATTTCCTATAAAAATAGAAAATTTTTGAAAAATTTCCTATAAAAAAAGGAAATTTTTTAAAAATTTCCTATAAAAAAGGAAATTTTTGAAAAATTTCCTATAAAAATAGGAAATTTTTGAAAAATTTCCTACAAAAAAAAAGAAAATTTTTGAAAAATTTCCTATAAAAAAAGAATATTTTTGAAAAATTTCCTATAAAAATGGGAAATTTTTGAAAAATTTCCTAGGAAATTTTTGAAAAATTTTCTATAAAAATAGGAAATTTTTGAAAAATTTCCTCTAAAAATAAGACATTTTCAAAAATTTCCAATAAAAATAAGAAATCTTAAAAAAAAAGTAATTTTCGAAAAATTTCCCATAAAAGTAGGAAATTTTTAAAAAATTTCCTATAAAAATAGGACATTTTTGAAAATTTTCCATTAAAAATAGGAAATTGTTGAAAAATTTCCCATAAAAATTGGAAATTGTTGAAAAATTTTCTCTAAAAATAAGAAATTTTTGAAAAATTTCCAATAAAAATAAGAATTCTTTAGAAAAATTTGTTATACAAATAATAATTTTTTGGAAAATTTCCTATCAAAATAAGAATAAGAAATCTTAAAAAAAAGTAATTTTCGAAAAATTTCCCATAAAAGTAGGAAATTTTTAAAAAATTTCCTATAAAAATAGGACATTTTTGAAAATTTTCCATTAAAAATAGGAAATTGTTGAAAAATTTTCTTTAAAAATAAGAAATTTTTGAAAAATTCCCAATAAAAATAAGAATTTTTTAAAAAAAATTGTTATACAAATAATAATTTTTTGGAAAATTTTCTATAAAAATAAGAATTTAAAAAAAAATTACCTATAAAAACAAGATTTTTTTAAAAAAATTCCTATACAAATAAGAAATTTTTGAAATATTTCCTATAAAAATAAGAAACTTTTTTTTTTTACAAATAAGAAATTTTTGAAAAATTTCCTTTAAAAGTAAGAAATTTTTGAAAAAATTTTTTTACAGATAGGAAAATTTTGTTATTTTTATAGAAAATTTTTCAAAAATTGCCTATAAAAATAAGAAATTTTTGAAAAATTTTCTTTAAAAATCTGAGATTTTTGAAAAATTTCCTATAAAAATAAGAAATTTTTGAAAAAAAAAAAAATTTGTAAAAATAAGAAGTTTTTGAAAAATTGCTAATTAAAGTAGGAAATTTTTGAGAAATTTCCTATGAAAGCAAGAAATTTTTGAAAAATTTCTTATAAAAATAAGAAATTTTTGAAAAAAAAAAATTTTGTAAAAATAAGAAGTTTTTGAAAAATTGTTAATAAAAGTAAGAAATTTTTAAGAATTTTTCTATGAAAGCAAGAAATTTTTGAAAAATTTCTTATACAAATAAGAAATTTTTTAAACATTTCCTATAAAAAGAAATTTTTGAAAAAATTCCCTTAAAAATAAGAAATTTATGAAAAGTTTTCTAGAAGAATAAGAAATTTTTGAAAAATTTCTTATAAGAATAAGAAATTCTTGAAAATTTTCTTATAAAAATAAGAAATTTTTTAAAAATTTCCTATTTTTACTAAAACATATAATTCTCAATATCTTGAAAACTAGTCCTACCGGTGTTATTGTATTTAAAACATAAAAGTAAAAACAAATTTCCTCTAAAACCACTTTCTGTTATACTACTCATTAACATTACTGTTATGTTTAAACCAAAGGCAAAGACAAAGCAAAATCATCAACATTAATGTTAATCAAAAGACTTAAGCAAGAAACTTTGTTTTTATTTGCTTATCAGTAAAAAACAGAAAACAAAAACAAAACTCTCTGCCATATTATTTTAAGCAAAATTCAGAAAATTTATTTAAACTATTTCCAGGTAGCAAAACTTACTGCCAGCTTAATTTGATTGGCTAAACGTTGAAATACAAATGACTTGTGGAAGAGACAACAAATGTTTGGTTTTGTCTCTGTCCGCTGAGCTGGGAGCCAGTACAGTAATGGAAGATATTTGCAATTTTGGAAAGAAACCGTAAACTGAGCACTACCGTTAAGTTTAGGCTCTTACTGGAAAAATCAACAACGTTTAAGAGAGAGTAGAGAAAAGAAAATTCAACCACAAAACTCTTTATTTTGAAGAGAGTTTTATGTGTTTGTTATGAAAAGAGTATTTTTGTTTTTGGTTTTCTGTTGCTCTTTATTTTTTTGGATTTGAAAGAGTAAAGCAGGTTTTCTTATGTTCAGGTTTTTTTGTTCGTTTTTGCTTTTGTTTTGGCTTAAACTGAATTTTCTTTATAGCGGCTTTTGGAGTATTTCATTGTGAACGTGTCTGTGTGTAAGTTTTGGTTTGTGGCCGTTTTAAGCCGTTGTTCTGTGACTGAGATTATTTCATTTGTAGCTGTTATTTCTCCCCATTTGTTTGGTGGCATGACTTAAGCTATTTACACTGTATTACTCGGTCAGTCGGTCTTTGAGAGGTTGTTGCTATTTGCCATTTTTTTTTGTTTGACTTGGCTTTTTTTGTTCGTTGGGATTTTTGTTTTTAACTTTGCTTTTGTGGTTGGATGCTCTTTCTTTGGTTGAATGCAGAGCCAGACAAATGCAATGTGAGTTGTGCGCTGTCTTTGAATAGAGAAATGAGTTAACCAAGCTTCGCTGGCTGAAGTTTGTGGCACCGGCAAATGCATTTAATGGAGATTTTTCATGATTCAGTCTTAATGCAGTCGACTGCATTGGAAGTCTAGCAAAATGTTTGCTCGCCTGCTAATGTTGCTTCAAATTGTTTGTGAGGCTGTATTTTCATAGTTTTGGCTGAGTGGTGGCATGACTGACTGGGTTGACTGCATGTTTGTGTGCATTTTTATAAGGCATTTGGTGTTTGGCGCATGCGCATATTGTTGCAAATATATTCCCTTGCAGTTTCTAAACGGCTTTCTTGCGGGTCTGTTTGCTTTTTTGCAATTGCGCGCTTCACGTGTGCGAAAAATGTAATTTCAAATTTTGTCTAGAAATTTTTTTGTTGCTTATTGTCTTGGTTAAACGAACTACAAGAGTAAATTTTAGAAAATTAAAAAAAAAAATAACAAAACGCTAACGATTTTAACGTTTCGTATTAAAAATGCCAACAAATGTTAAAAGTTTTTTTATGAGATTTTTGAAACATTTGATGTAAATGTGTTTCACAAAAGTTAAGATTTATCATTTCAGTTACAGGAAAAAAATCATAAAAAGATATCTAAATATCTGAAACATCAAATAACAAGTGTTTTCATTAAAACAAAGCAAATCCCATTAAATATCATAAAAAAAATCTAACAAATTTTTTAAGATTTAAAAAAAGTAAATAATTTTAAAGAAGTTCTAAAAAATTCAATAAGGAAAACCCTAAACGTGTCAAAACATAAATTAAAACAAAATGTATTATTATGCAAAAATTTATTTCACAAAATATCATCATTTTCATCAGAAATAAATGAAACAGTAGCCACTTAAAACCCATTTCTAAAACTGTTTCCATTTGTTATCTAAATAACTGTAAACTCTTGAGAAAAAATATTAGAAAAATATTTAAAAATTTACTTAAATTCTTCCTAAACAATAAATAATAATAACAACATAAAAAAAACTACAACAATAATTGATTCTTTTGCCACTTTATCATCGACAACGTTTAATAAAACAAAAGACTTAAGACACAAACTCTTATTGTTTGGGTCTTAACAATTTGTCTGTGGAGGAGCTTAACATTTAAAAAAAGTATGAATATGATAAATTGCTTTAACAAAAAAAGTTCTTAAATAAAATTTATTGAATTTTTTTTGTCTTAATAATGGAATATTAGCCTTTGATTTCTTTTTATTAAGTCAAAAATTTGTTTAGAAAAACAAAACTTTAATGATTGGTTCCGTAAATGACTAATCTCATTAACTTAAATTTACATATATTCATTTGATTTATGTATCAACAAATATTTCTGAATTTTAGTATTAAGGTCAGAGTTATTTTTGGCGAATTTTTGTGGATCAATGAATATTAAGTATTAGTTAAAGTGATTAAGGCAAATTAAGGTCTATTGGAGGCAATGTTTTTTAATATTTTTGTTTTTTCATATTTGAAAACACTATTCAACAAATAGCCAGTTCCTTTTCCCCTAGAATTCAAAATCTTTACTTCATCCCATGAGTCATTATCACATACAAAATTAATTATTATTTTTTGAATATTTCTGAATTTGTCTAACTTTCCTTCTATTATCCTTAACGCCCAGTGGAGCATAGGGCCTCTTAATTTTACTACCATAGAAATATTTTGTTTTACTCAGACAATTTATGATATTCGTCATACAAATTTTCCTTGATTTACGGATAATCACTATTGGTTATCCTAACTAGAATCATTATTTCGGCTTCCTCTTATTATAACGCTTTTATTTGCATTGAAATTCAATCTGGCAAAAATAATTCTTATAGTAGAGAAGATCAGTGTGACATGGTGTAAAACCATTCATTCTTTATTTTTCCCCTACTGCTTTTTGGACTGTATAGTTTCTTTTTTCTTTGCTAACTATAAGAACTATTTTACTTTTATACTAAATGGTCCTAGTATTCTTCATTAAATCTATAATTTCTCAAAGCTTAGTTTCAGCTTTACAGTATTTAAAACTATTTTACAAATTCACTCATACAATGACAGTTTTTTTTTATTAAAGGAAATTTTGAAACGAAAATTTTGTATGGTAATTATAACCGCTGATACTTCAAGTTTATGCATTATTAAATAAAGATTAAGTTATGTTTAAGACTAGAAGCTCATTAAATATTGTTTAGACAAAAGCATAAACTTTCACGAAGTAAAAGAAAATTTCATAAGTAATGCAATGAAAATTTGTCAAGAACTGCCTTTAAAACTTTAGTTTTAGCCAACATAAACATACACGGTCATTTAGTTATCTAAAATTGTTACAAATAAAGCCTTTAAAGCACTGAGGCTCTCTAGATTGTTCTGAATTGCAATTAATTTATAAATATGGGTAAAATCAAAATTTTTCGCATGAAAAATATGAATTTTGAACTTCAAGTTCATAATAAAAGCCAAAAAAGTAGGCCCATGACAGATCAAATATAAAAGAATTTTTTGTAAACAACTCATGTTATTTGAGTAGATTCTTGGTATACCTTTCACCGCCATAGGTGGAAAGGGTATATTGGGTTTGTGCTGATGTTCGTAATGCATAGAAATATTGGTCTGAGACCTACATTTTAGTATACCAATCGACTTAGAATCACTCCCTGAGTTGTCCGTCCGGCTGGCTGGCCGGTTATCCATGTAAGCTTGTTATCACTCTACAGGTCGTAACTTTAAAGATAATTTGATGAAATTTGGCACAGATTCATATTTTGGTCCAAGGACGATTCTTGTACTTTTTGGGCACAATCGGATTACTATTTCGGGTACCTCCCATAGGGATGCCTTCCCGACATAGAGTTTTTGGTCCTTTATAGCCACAAATTTAGTACTATTTTTACAATATTTAGCACAAATATTGCTTATCATAACCTTAATCAGTGTTTCTAATTTTGTAGAAATCGGCCCATATTTGACCATACCTCCCATACAAGTCACATTCTCAAAAGACGTAAAAAGCACAAAAGACATAAAAGCACAGAAACGTTAATAACTCTAAAGATAAATGCATTTGATTACTTAAACTTTGCACAGATAAATATTTTGTAAATATAAACCAATAATCAAAATTTGGTCACAATCGGTCTACAATTGACCCTTGCTCCCATATCAGGCTCTTAGCCGGAAATGATATACATATATCTCAAAATTTTGAAAAAAATAGCACATATTATATGTATGTATTTCTCTAAAACTTAAGAAAAACTTGTTAAATTGTAGGTCCATATTTGACCTCAGTAGTGAATGGTATTATATATTCGGGCTTGACCGACTATTAATGAAGGGAAAATGCATAGTGAATTTTTTTTGTCAAAATTTGATATGAGTTACCCCTTCTGTCTCGTATCAAAGTTTCAAGTATTAATTGTTTTATTTCAATGAAAATATTACGAAAATTTATAAATTTTCTAGCGAATCTTTTTTATTTCAATAAAAATATTACTAAATTTTATAAATTTTCTGGCGAATATCTTTAAGTTTATATATAGACATAGGGTCTTTATAGGACAATTTTTTTTTTGTTATTCAAAATTTACAACTCATGTCTTTTCGTTTTTTTGTTTTTTTTTGGATTATTTGGGCTAAATTCCACTGAAAAGATCTAGTCAACTCTTTTTTTTATTTTTTCTTCTAAGAGAAAATGACTTCATTAAAAAAATTTGTATAACCAAAGGTACTTTTTAATATTTTTTTTCAGTTATTAACAAAATTGAATAAAAAGTACTTATTTTCACTACTTTAATGTTAAGATGTCCTTAAACGACAATGAAAAGTTTTTAAAAAATTGCACATCAAAGCAATTTTTTTTTTTTATTTTAATTTTTTCAAAACGTGCCTTTTCTTTTTTTTTAACAAAATGTTATTTTTGGTATCAAAAAACAATTTTATCTCACAGGTCCGCGATATTTTTAAGGCGTTATTTTATGATGGAAAGGACCTTGACACAAGGAATAAATTCATTGCAGTTTTCCGATTAATAATGATTTTAAATGGGTAGATAATACTAATTCTCAATTTCCCGCAAATTTAAAAAAATCTCATAACGCATACAAGTGACATTCTTAGTAATGAGTGGAGTAGAATGAATGAATTTAAAGGAGGCATTGTACATATAAAAAAAAAGTAGATAATGTCCAGCATATTCGTAATTTAAATAATGTTAAGAAACTGAATTCGTAGTTAAAATTTAATTATAAATTCAGGAAGTAGTTTTGGAGTTATTCCATTTTTTCCCCTGAAAATACGCCTAGAGATATTTACCAAAAATTTTATGTTGTAAATAAAGAAATTTCAAAATTAGAAATAATTTATCATTAAATGACTCGTTAGTATTGAATAGTTCAATATTCCTTTATGTTATCGAATTTACTTAGTCTTTTCATGTTGCAAAATGATACATTTTTCTCAGGTCGGTTTAAAAAATCATTTTTTTAATTTTTCGAAAATTTTGTTAAACAAATATTACAAATTAATTAATTTTCCCGAAATTCTTCAATTTAAATCGCAGGTACGGCGAAACCGTTCAAGATATCGACCTAATTTTTTTTCTCTTTTTGTTTGTTTTAATACTCTGGTGAGTAGATTCTAAATTTGTAATATTTGTTGAACAAAATTTTCAAAAAATTAAAAATTGATTTTTGAACCGACCCGAGAAAAATTTAACATTTTCCAACATAAAAAAAAACTAAGTAAATTCTATATAATTAAGCCAAAATAAACTTTTTAATACTAACGAGTGATTTAATGATAAATCATGTCTAACTTTGAAATTTCTTTATTTACAACATACAATTTTTGGTGCATATGCTTAGGCGCGTGATCAATGACATGAATTTTCAGGGGAAAAGTGGAATAACTCCAAAACTACTTCATGGATTTTTGTTTTGACTATTTGAAATAAAGCTGTGTCAGTTTTCTTTTATATTCCATTATTTTTCTGTAAAAATTGTTTATTTTCGGTTGAAATTTCTCAAAAATACAAAAAAATAACCCATTTTTCACCATATAAATGGGCTCTAAAACTTTGGACCCGATGCGCACCCATAGAACGTTGTCCGATTTGGTTCAAATTTTCAGAACTAAACTTTAAGACCTAGTGTCATAATATTCCGTTGAAAAAGTTATAAAATTCGAAAAAACATTTTCTTTCATACAAAAAATTGTCACCCTAATGTTCATATAGAGCTTTGTGTGATGTTTCCATAAGACGCATTTTAAATATTTTTTAATCTAGTACATTTTAAATGACACTGTAGGGTGTACTAAAAGTTTAAGAGCGCAAAAAATTAATAATTTTGTAAAAAATTAAATAGATTTTCTATTGTACTAAAAAACAGAAAAACAAAATTGTTAAAAAAAAATAATTTAAAAAGTATATGGTAAAAGACCTTTGGGTTTTCAAATACCCATGTCCTATCTCAGAAAAGGGGGAAGGTGCATTTTTTTTACGGCAAGGACTTCTATATTTTGATAGTTTCGTCAAAATAGCGACATAAGGGTCGTCTTTAATGGCTTAAGGGAGAGGGATACATTAGATACGACTTAAGTAAATATACTTTTGTTTGCGATCCAATAGTTAACTAATGAAAAAGTTTTTTTCTATACATAGAGACTTTTAAATGCTTAACTTTAGGTTTGTTCCCGTACTCTAACGAAACTACCCACAACAGTCCAAAGTTGTCAGAAACTACTCAAAAAACAACAATTTGTATTGAAAATTTTGTACGGGAACACGTTTGTGTAAGTTTGGGTTGTTTCGGTAATGTAAGGGAACACACATTTTGTCAATTTACAAAAAATTTTAGTCCTGTCATTGAAGTTATGGGAGCTAGCGCCATAATCTAATATGCTGCCCGATTATCTTGAAATTTCGCTGACTAATTTCAATTTTTATACCCACCATCGAAAAGAATGGGGGGTATAGCTTGTCATTCCGTTTTTAATTTCCTTAATATTGGCCCAAAAACCAAAAACGATATATATTCTGAATCCTTATGAAATTCTAAGACGATTGAGCGATGTCCGTCTGTCTGTCCGCCTGTCTGTCTGTTGAAATCACGATAACGCCTAAACGAAAGGAGCTAGCTCACCGAAACGTAGTAAAAATATTTTTCGTCTCTGAGAAAATTTTGGTATTGAAATTGGGCAAAATCGGTTCACATTTGACCATAGCTCCCGTATAACCTCGTCTAGGCTAATCGCTTATTTGTTAATAAATGACAGCTATGATGATAAAATTTGGTATATAGAAGTTTTATATTAGCCATATGCAGCGTGTGAAATTTCATTAAAATCGGTTCACATTTAGCCATAGCTCCCATACAAAATACTTACGAAAACAGCCTAAATTTCACCTAAAATACACTTAAATGCCAATAAACCTTAAAGTATAACAGATATAACCACTAAATTTGGCACAAGAAAGTCTTATGTCAATGCCAGCCAGTGTGCAATTTTGTCGCAATCGGTCACCATTTGACCTAGCTCCCATATAAAAAACTTACGAAAACACAAAAATTCAAAAAGAAAAGGGGATTTATGTCCGTCTGTCCGTCAGATAAAATCGCGATAGCGCCTTAACGAAAAGGGCTACAGCAACAAAATTTTACAAAAGGAAGTCCTATGTGAATGCCAGCCGGTGTGCAAAATTTTGTTATAATCGGTCACCATTAGACCATAGCTCCCATATAAAAAACTTACGGAAACACAAAAATACAAAAAGAAAATACGGTTTATGTCCGTCTTTCCGTCAGAGAAAAGCGCGATAGTTCCTTAACTACAAGAGCTAGAGTGACAAAATTTAGCAAAAGTATTTTCAATATGTTGTAGAAATTGTGTGCAGAAAATGGGTAAAGTCGGTTCACATTTAGTTAGAGCTCCCATATAACCCTGCCCCTTGAATCACATTTATGCTGATAAATTGAATAAAATTGTATACAGGTATGTGATGGAAAACGATCGTTTTCAAATCGATCGATTTTAGATATATTTTTGAGATAATTTTCGGTTATTTTCCCAAAAAATTCAAACCAAATGAAAGATAAAATATCAGTCAAAAGGATTGAAGCCAAAATTTTCATTTTTTTGGGGGGAAATAACCGAAAATTAGCTAAAAAATATGTCTAAAATCGATCAATTTGAAAACGAAAAATGTCTATCACATACCTGATAATCTGTGACTACTAAATTTTAAATAGAAAAGTTTTATGCAACTTTCAGTCAGTATGTCAAATTTTATAGGAATCGGTCTATTTTTGACAATAGCTTTTATTTAAAAACTGCTCCCGGTAACCACTAAAATGCCACAAACGCCAGTTAAAAGCTATTAAGTTATTAACTATGTCAGGTATGGGCACTTAAATTTGCACAAATAAACCTTATATTAATGCCAGCCAGTATATACAATTTTGTAACAATCTGTTAACATCTGGCTATAGTTCTGATATATATAACATCCCCTTTTTATGTCTACAAACAAAATGATTTGGAGGTACATTCAGTGTATTAAGATTGCATCTACGAAATTATATAGCTATCAATCGATGTTAGGTTCAGACTTTATACACGGTAGATGCATTAGGAACTCCTAACAAAATATGTGAACCTGCCGTGTTGCTATCAACATGGTTATGGTACAACGAAACAGCTTTTTAATGTGAAACTATCCAGCAAAACTTTTCATTACCAAGTAATGAGTTAAACAGCTAAACTATTGAACACAAACTACTTACTCATTCACTGTTTAAGTCATTACATTAACATGGGGATGTCATTGGAGGCAAGTACTTAACAATTGCAGAAAAGTAATGACTTGGGTAAGCAACTGGAAAACAACAACAAAAACTTTTTTGTTGTTGTATTTAAAAATATATATTTTGAAACGAAATACAAAATTTCTTTACAACCCCATATGGGCTCGAACCCAGACCCTCCGACTGCTAGGCAGAGACTCTTCCACTGACCTACTTCATATGTTGAAAACTTATCAGCTTATAATTAATATAAACAATTTTTATTTTTAGATCCAAAATCATGTGAAAATAACTTTGTTTTTCCCTGCTTTTTTTTGCTTTGTTGGAATTTTTGGAAAAATATTTTTATACGATTTTTTGTAATTATTTTAAAATTTTTTTAAAATTATTTTAAAACTTAAACAATTTAAATCTTCTTTTTTGTATAAGTTTTTACATAAGATTGACTCTTACTTACTTAAATGTTACAACCTGTTAAGGTCAAAGTCCGAGCATATTTTAGAATTCCATGGATTTCGATCTTGTGCGAATATTCTCCTATTTTATAGGCCAAGCTTTGAAAAATGTTCCTCTACTTGGTCTTTCTATCGAAGTTTCGGACATCCTCCTCTAACATTTGGTAGTGAGACATTTTAATTCTAATTTTATCCTCTTCATTGTATTTTTTTCAAGAGAGGGTTACTAGCCCGTAATCCTAACCCATTTTTATCGATCTTATGGGACAACTTTCGGAACATGTTAACTCACAATATTAATGGGTGTTAAAAAAGCTCCCCGGGTGATACCATGAGGAGGTGTGTGTCTACAGTTGAGATGAAGGCTGACCCAGATAAGTTGGGCTTACCAAGTTAAGACCAATTAGAATTGTGTTTGGTATTCAACATCCCCTACATAATCAAAATTGACTCATGATGGTATTTTTTCATTAACGTGAGTTAGTTTTACAAATTTTTTTTACAGAAGATAATATTTAAGTTCTTAAAATTCAAAAATCATTTAAAAAGACTCTTTTAATAAAAAAAAACTAAACAAAAAATGTTGCCATCTAAAAATCTTCTTTTTTGTATAAGTTTTTACATAAGATTGACTCTTACTTACTTAAATGACCTATAGTTACAACCTGTTAAGGTTAAAGTCCGAGCATATCCATGGATTTCGATCTTGTGCGAATATTCTCCAATTTTATTGGCCAAGCTATGAAAAATGTTCCTCTACTTGGTCTTTCTATCGAAGTTTCGGAGATCCTTCTCTAACATTAGGTGGTGGGACATTCTAATTCTAATTTTATCCTCTTCATAGCATTTTTTTTTTTCAAGAGAGGGTTACTAGCCCGTAATCCTAACCCATTTTTATCGATCTTATGGGACAACTCTCGGTACATGTTAGCTCACTATATTAATGGGTATTAAGCTAGCTCCCCAGGTGATACCACGAGGAGGTATGTGTCCACAGTTGAGATGAAGGATGACCCAGATAAGTTGGGCTTACCAAGTTAAGACCTATTTGAATCGTGTTTGGTATCCAACATCCCTTACATAATCAAAATTGACTCATGATGATATTTTTTCATTACCGTGAGTTAGTTTTTCAATTTGTTTTTTTTTTTTTTACAGAAGGTAATATTTAAGTTCTTATATTGAAAAATCATTTAAAAAGACTCTTTTAATAAAAAAAAAAAACTAAAAAAAATTGTTGCCCTTGGTGGGGTTTGAACCGGGGCCATTCAGTTTAAATTACCATCTTAATTATAAATAAGTACTTCTGTAATAACTTATTATTTATTCGGAGGGTATATTGTAGTCATTACAAGGTAACCAGTTATCAGAGTACTTTCCATTACCAAAGTTTTGCTGGGTATATTCGGTTATGGAACAGCATTTTGTCCAAGGTAAATACTTGGGAAACTACTTAGATACTTTTAAATGTTGAACTATAGTAAATATACCACTGCAACCGAATTTAGTCCAAATATATTACCAACAATACCACATTTGGTCAACATTTTGAATTGGCTGCACTCTCGTACAACTTGATGGTGGGTATACAAGATTCGACACAGCCGATATAACACTCTTACTTGTTAATTATGATGCCTCCACAACCAAATGTATAGTATTTCACAAAATTGCTTTACAATTCCGACCTGTATTTCGATAACAATTTTATTGAACAGATGAGGTGATTCTGACCGACACAGGAAATTATACAGGGTCTGCGTCCATATTTCTATTAATTTAAAAATCTCACTACTACAAATGAAAAGTGCATATTTTTGGAATATACAAAAAATAATAATTTTTTACCTGCTTAACAAACATAATAATGAGAGGTTACTGCAGAACGGCCATAAAAAAGAAGGGCTACAAAAAACTGCCCGGAAATTTGAACTGAATACCAAGACACGTTTCACAAACAAAATCAATAAATTCAATGATAATAAATAAAGAAATTCGATAAACAAATTAAAAATTTCAAACTTATTTTATTTGAACTTGTTTAAGAACTTTAATTGTTTTAAATGTAAAGTTCAATGAAATCATTAAATAAATTTTCCAAATAATTGAAATGACATTTAATGACTCAGAACAATAGGTATAATAAAGTAATATTTTTGATAAAACCAGATGAAATTTTTGTTATAAGCAATTAAAAACCAGTTCAAAATTATTAAAGATATTTTGGCCCATATCTGGTTTCGTGTGAACAATAAAGTAAAACATGAATAATTTAATAGAGATTGTACCACTTGAGGCATTTGTCAATGGAAACTTTTAGATGTTATAAATTTTTATCAATGAAATTGCAATAAAAATCATATTTTTGTGACTTTAAAATATTTATCTAAAGTATTTATTATTATATATATTTTTTTTTTGCCTTACAAAAATACCGATTTCTTAAATTTGTAACAAATTAAAAATTTAAACAATTTAAACAAAAAAGCCAGTTTCAAATTTTAATTTCCAATTAGTTGAATGACTGGAAATTTTTTGTAAGAAAAAAAAAATATATTCAAAATTTTGTTTAATTTGAAATTAAAATTTATTTATTTAAATGCTTAAAATTTTAAATTAAAATTTATACAAATGAATACCCGGTGCCGCATTTGCATATTTGTTAAATTAACTCCATAAAATGACAAATAAATTTAAACAATTAGTATCAAAAAAATAACCAAAAACAAAACAAATGTTTTGTAAATTTTTATTGTAACACGAGTAAACAAGTTTTCAGAATTCGTTTGTCAACCAAAAATTAAGTTCACAAGCCCAAAAGACCCGAAAAAAACTGAGTAAAAAAATTGAACAAATAAATAACAAACTTAATTATTTTGTTTAATTTATACAGGTTAAAAAGTCCAAAATTTGACAATACAAATGAAAATTGTACACAAAAACAAAATTTAAATATTCAACAAATTTGCAGCTAACAATTTGTTCAATTTGAACTTTTAAAATTTTCGTCATCTGGTGTAAATTTAAATTTCAATTTGTTTGTTTGTTTCGATTAAAGCGAAAATCGTTAAAAAATTTTAATTTCACAGATTTCTGGCGCAATGTAAATTTGCAAACATCAAATAACCGGTGTAATTAAATGATGGAGTTACAGTAATTGATTTAATTTTTAATGCATTTGCTATAATCCGTTTGATTAGTATAGAAAAAATGGAAAGTTTTTTGAAAATGCTCATATGCCAAACAAAAGACTTAAGAAACATGCGCGATTTGAAAAAGCTTCTACAAGAACAACATTTTTTGGTAGAATCAGGCAAGAACAAATTTAATATTGAAAGATTTTTCTATAGAAAAATTTTCGACAGCAAAATTTTTCTATATAGAAAAATTTTCGACAGCAAAATTTTCGACAGCAAAATTTTTCTATATAGAAAAATTTTTGACAGCAAAATTTTACTATATAGAAAAATTTTCGACAGCAAAATTTTTCTATATAGAAAAATTTTCGACAGCAAAATTTTTCTATATAGAAAAATTTTCGACAGCAAAATTTTTCTTATAGAAAAATTTTCGACAGCAAAATTTTTCTATATAGAAAAATTTTCGACAGCAAAATTTTTCTATATAGAAAAATTTTCGACAGCAAAATTTTTCTATATAGAAAAATTTTCGACAGCAAAATTTTTCTATATAGAAAAATTTTCGACAGCAAAATTTTTCTATATAGAAAAATTTTCGACAGCAAAATTTTTCTATATAGAAAAATTTTCGACAGCAAAATTTTTCTATATAGAAAAATTTTCGACAGCAAAATTTTTCTATATAGAAAAATTTTCGACAGCAAAATTTTTCTATATAGAAAAATTTTCGACAGCAAAATTTTTCTATATAGAAAAATTTTCGACAGCAAAATTTTTCTATATAGAAAAATTTTCGACAGCAAAATTTTTCTATATAGAAAAATTTTCGACAGCAAAATTTTTCTATATAGAAAAATTTTCGACAGCAAAATTTTTCTATATAGAAAAATTTTCGACAGCAAAATTTTTCTATATAGAAAAATTTTCGACAGCAAAATTTTTCTATATAGAAAAATTTTCGACAGCAAAATTTTTCTATATAGAAAAATTTTCGACAGCAAAATTTTTCTATATAGAAAAATTTTCGACAGCAAAATTTTTCTATATAGAAAAATTTTCGACAGCAAAATTTTTCTATATAGAAAAATTTTCGACAGCAAAATTTTTCTATATAGAAAAATTTTCGACAGCAAAATTTTTCTATATAGAAAAATTTTCGACAGCAAAATTTTTCTATATAGAAAAATTTTGGACAGCAAAATTTTTCTATATAGTAAAATTTTCGACAGCAAAATTTTTCTATATAGAAAAATTTTCGACAGCAAAATTTTTCTATATAGAAAAATTTTCGACAGCAATATTTTTCTATATAGAAAAATTTTCGACAGCAAAATTTTTCTATATAGAAAAATTTTCGACAGCAAAATTTTTCTATATAGAAAAATTTTCGACAGCAAAATTTTTCTATATAGAAAAATTTTCGACAGCAAAATTTTTCTATATAGAAAAATTTTCGACAGCAAAATTTTTCTATATAGAAAAATTTTCGACAGCAAAATTTTTCTATATAGAAAAATTTTCGACAGCAAAATTTTTCTATATAGAAAAATTTTCGACAGCAAAATTTTTCTATATAGAAAAATTTTCGACAGCAAAATTTTTCTATATAGAAAAATTTTCGACAGCAAAATTTTTCTATATAGAAAAATTTTCGACAGCAAAATTTTTCTATATAGAAAAATTTTCGACAGCAAAATTTTTCTATATAGAAAACTTTTCGACAGCAAAATTTTTCTATATAGAAAAATTTTCGACAGCAATATTTTTCTATATAGAAAAATTTTCGACAGCAAAATTTTTCTATATAGAAAAATTTTCGACAGCAAAATTTTTCTATATAGAAAAATTTTCGACAGCAAAATTTTTCTATATAGAAAAATTTTCGACAGCAAAATTTTTCTATATAGAAAAATTTTCGACAGCAAAATTTTTCTATATAGAAAAATTTTCGACAGCAAAATTTTTCTATATAGAAAAATTTTCGACAGCAAAATTTTTCTATATAGAAAAATTTTCGACAGCAAAATTTTTCTATATAGAAAAATTTTCGACAGCAAAATTTTTCTATATAGAAAAATTTTCTATAGAAAAATATTTTTCACAAAAATTTTTCTATAGAAAAATATTTTTCACAAAAATTTTTCTATAGAAAAATATTTTTCTATATAGAAAAATTTTCGACGGCAAAATTTTTCTATATAGAAAAATTTTCGATAGCAAAATTTTTCTATATAGAAAAATTCTCGACAGCAAAATTTTTCTATATAGAACAATTTTGCTGTCGAAAATTTTTCTATAGAAAAATTTTTGTGAAAAATATTTTTCACAAAAATTTTTCTATAGAAAAATATTTTTCACAAAAATTTTTCTATAGAAAAATATTTTTCACAAAAATTTTTCTATAGAAAAATATTTTTCACAAAAATTTTTCTATAGAAAAATATTTCTCACCAAAATTTTTCTATAGAAAAATCTTTTTCACAGAAATTTTTCTAAAGAAAAATATTTTTGACAAAAATTTTTCTAAAGAATAATATTTTTCACAAGTATTTTTCAAAAATTTTTCTATAGAAAAATATTTTTCACAAAAAAAATTTTTCTATAGAAAAATTTTGCTGTCGAAAATTTTTCTATATAGAAAAATTTTGCTGTCGAAAATTTTTCTGTATAGAAAAATTTTGCTGTCGAAAATTTTTCTGTATAGAAAAATTTTGCTGTCGAAAATTTTTCTATATAGAAAAATTTTGCTGTCGAAAATTTTTCTATATAGAAAAATTTTGCTGTCGAAAATTTTTCTATATAGAAAAATTTTGCTGTCGAAAATTTTTCTATATAGAAAAATTTTGCTGTCGAAAATTTTTCTATATAGAAAAATTTTGCTGTCGAAAATTTTTCTATATAGAAAAATTTTGCTGTCGAAAATTTTTCTATATAGAAAAATTTTGCTGTCGAAAATTTTTCTATATAGAAAAATTTTGCTGTCGAAAATTTTTCTATATAGAAAAATTTTGCTGTCGAAAATTTTTCTATATAGAAAAATTTTGCGGTCGAAAATTTTTCTATATAGAAAAATTTTGCTGTCGAAATTTTTCTATATAGAAAAATTTTGCTGTCGAAAATTTTTCTATATAGAAAAATTTTGCTGTCGAAAATTTTTCTATATAGAAAAATTTTGCTGTCGAAAATTTTTCTATATAGAAAAATTTTGCTGTCGAAAATTTTTCTATATAGAAAAATTTTCGACAGCAAAATTTTTCTATATAGAAAAATTTTCGACAGCAAAATTTTTCTATATAGAAAAATTTTCGACAGCAAAATTTTTCTATATAGAAAAATTTTCGACAGCAAAATTTTTCTATATAGAAAAATTTTCGACAGCAAAATTTTTCTATATAGAAAAATTTTCGACAGCAAAATTTTTCTATATAGAAAAATTTTGGACAGCAAAATTTTTCTATATAGTAAAATTTTCGACAGCAAAATTTTTCTATATAGAAAAATTTTCGACAGCAAAATTTTTCTATATAGAAAAATTTTCGACAGCAATATTTTTCTATATAGAAAAATTTTCGACAGCAAAATTTTTCTATATAGAAAAATTTTCGACAGCAAAATTTTTCTATATAGAAAAATTTTCGACAGCAAAATTTTTCTATATAGAAAAATTTTCGACAGCAAAATTTTTCTATATAGAAAAATTTTCGACAGCAAAATTTTTCTATATAGAAAAATTTTCGACAGCAAAATTTTTCTATATAGAAAAATTTTCGACAGCAAAATTTTTCTATATAGAAAAATTTTCGACAGCAAAATTTTTCTATATAGAAAAATTTTCGACAGCAAAATTTTTCTATATAGAAAAATTTTCGACAGCAAAATTTTTCTATATAGAAAAATTTTCGACAGCAAAATTTTTCTATATAGAAAAATTTTCGACAGCAAAATTTTTCTATATAGAAAACTTTTCGACAGCAAAATTTTTCTATATAGAAAAATTTTCGACAGCAATATTTTTCTATATAGAAAAATTTTCGACAGCAAAATTTTTCTATATAGAAAAATTTTCGACAGCAAAATTTTTCTATATAGAAAAATTTTCGACAGCAAAATTTTTCTATATAGAAAAATTTTCGACAGCAAAATTTTTCTATATAGAAAAATTTTCGACAGCAAAATTTTTCTATATAGAAAAATTTTCGACAGCAAAATTTTTCTATATAGAAAAATTTTCGACAGCAAAATTTTTCTATATAGAAAAATTTTCGACAGCAAAATTTTTCTATATAGAAAAATTTTCGACAGCAAAATTTTTCTATATAGAAAAATTTTCTATAGAAAAATATTTTTCACAAAAATTTTTCTATAGAAAAATATTTTTCACAAAAATTTTTCTATAGAAAAATATTTTTCTATATAGAAAAATTTTCGACGGCAAAATTTTTCTATATAGAAAAATTTTCGATAGCAAAATTTTTCTATATAGAAAAATTCTCGACAGCAAAATTTTTCTATATAGAACAATTTTGCTGTCGAAAATTTTTCTATAGAAAAATTTTTGTGAAAAATATTTTTCACAAAAATTTTTCTATAGAAAAATATTTTTCACAAAAATTTTTCTATAGAAAAATATTTTTCACAAAAATTTTTCTATAGAAAAATATTTTTCACAAAAATTTTTCTATAGAAAAATATTTCTCACCAAAATTTTTCTATAGAAAAATCTTTTTCACAGAAATTTTTCTAAAGAAAAATATTTTTGACAAAAATTTTTCTAAAGAATAATATTTTTCACAAGTATTTTTCAAAAATTTTTCTATAGAAAAATATTTTTCACAAAAAAAATTTTTCTATAGAAAAATTTTGCTGTCGAAAATTTTTCTATATAGAAAAATTTTGCTGTCGAAAATTTTTCTGTATAGAAAAATTTTGCTGTCGAAAATTTTTCTGTATAGAAAAATTTTGCTGTCGAAAATTTTTCTATATAGAAAAATTTTGCTGTCGAAAATTTTTCTATATAGAAAAATTTTGCTGTCGAAAATTTTTCTATATAGAAAAATTTTGCTGTCGAAAATTTTTCTATATAGAAAAATTTTGCTGTCGAAAATTTTTCTATATAGAAAAATTTTGCTGTCGAAAATTTTTCTATATAGAAAAATTTTGCTGTCGAAAATTTTTCTATATAGAAAAATTTTGCTGTCGAAAATTTTTCTATATAGAAAAATTTTGCTGTCGAAAATTTTTCTATATAGAAAAATTTTGCTGTCGAAAATTTTTCTATATAGAAAAATTTTGCGGTCGAAAATTTTTCTATATAGAAAAATTTTGCTGTCGAAATTTTTCTATATAGAAAAATTTTGCTGTCGAAAATTTTTCTATATAGAAAAATTTTGCTGTCGAAAATTTTTCTATATAGAAAAATTTTGCTGTCGAAAATTTTTCTATATAGAAAAATTTTGCTGTCGAAAATTTTTCTATATAGAAAAATTTTCGACAGCAAAATTTTTCTATATAGAAAAATTTTCGACAGCAAAATTTTTCTATATAGAAAAATTTTCGACAGCAAAATTTTTCTATATAGAAAAATTTTCGACAGCAAAATTTTTCTATATAGAAAAATTTTCGACAGCAAAATTTTTCTATATAGAAAAATTTTCGACAGCAAAATTTTTCTATATAGAAAAATTTTCGACAGCAAAATTTTTCTATATAGAAAAATTTTCGACAGCAAAATTTTTCTATATAGAAAAATTTTCGACAGCAAAATTTTTCTATATAGAAAAATTTTCGACAGCAAAATTTTTCTATATAGAAAAATTTTCGACAGCAAAATTTTTCTATATAGAAAAATTTTCGACAGCAAAATTTTTCTATATAGAAAAATTTTCGACAGCAAAATTTTTCTATATAGAAAAATTTTCGACAGCAAAATTTTTCTATATAGAAAAATTTTCGACAGCAAAATTTTTCTATATAGAAAAATTTTCGACAGCAAAATTTTTCTATATAGAAAAATTTTCGACAGCAAAATTTTTCTATATAGAAAAATTTTCGACAGCAAAATTTTTCTATATAGAAAAATTTTCGACAGCAAAATTTTTCTATATAGAAAAATTTTCGACAGCAAAATTTTTCTATATAGAAAAATTTCGACAGCAAAATTTTTCTATATAGAAAAATTTTCGACCGCAAAATTTTTCTATATAGAAAAATTTTCGACAGCAAAATTTTTCTATATAGAAAAATTTTCGACAGCAAAATTTTTCTATATAGAAAAATTTTCGACAGCAAAATTTTTCTATATAGAAAAATTTTCGACAGCAAAATTTTTCTATATAGAAAAATTTTCGACAGCAAAATTTTTCTATATAGAAAAATTTTCGACAGCAAAATTTTTCTATATAGAAAAATTTTCGACAGCAAAATTTTTCTATATAGAAAAATTTTCGACAGCAAAATTTTTCTATATAGAAAAATTTTCGACAGCAAAATTTTTCTATATAGAAAAATTTTCGACAGCAAAATTTTTCTATATAGAAAAATTTTCGACAGCAAAATTTTTCTATATAGAAAAATTTTCGACAGCAAAATTTTTCTATACAGAAAAATTTTCGACAGCAAAATTTTTCTATACAGAAAAATTTTCGACAGCAAAATTTTTCTATATAGAAAAATTTTCGACAGCAAAATTTTTCTATAGAAAAATTTTTTTTGTGAAAAATATTTTTCTATAGAAAAATTTTTGAAAAATACTTGTGAAAAATATTATTCTTTAGAAAAATTTTTGTCAAAAATATTTTTCTTTAGAAAAATTTCTGTGAAAAAGATTTTTCTATAGAAAAATTTTGGTGAGAAATATTTTTCTATAGAAAAATTTTTGTGAAAAATATTTTTCTATAGAAAAATTTTTGTGAAAAATATTTTTCTATAGAAAAATTTTTGTGAAAAATATTTTTCTATAGAAAAATTTTTGTGAAAAATATTTTTCACAAAAATTTTTCTATAGAAAAATTTTCGACAGCAAAATTGTTCTATATAGAAAAATTTTGCTGTCGAGAATTTTTCTATATAGAAAAATTTTGCTATCGAAAATTTTTCTATATAGAAAAATTTTGCCGTCGAAAATTTTTCTATATAGAAAAATATTTTTCTATAGAAAAATTTTTGTGAAAAATATTTTTCTATAGAAAAATTTTTGTGAAAAATATTTTTCTATAGAAAAATTTTTGTGAAAAATATTTTTCTATAGAAAAATTTTTGTGAAAAATATTTTTCTATAGAAAAATTTTTGTGAAAAATATTTTTCTATAGAAAAATTTTTGTGAAAAATATTTTTCTATAGAAAAATTTTTGTGAAAAATATTTTTCTATAGAAAAATTTTTGTGAAAAATATTTTTCTATAGAAAAATTTTTGTGAAAAATATTTTTCTATAGAAAAATTTTTGTGAAAAATATTTTTCTATAGAAAAATTTTTGTGAAAAATATTTTTCTATAGAAAAATTTTTGTGAAAAATATTTTTCTATAGAAAAATTTTTGTGAAAAATATTTTTCTATAGAAAAATTTTTGTGAAAAATATTTTTCTATAGAAAAATTTTTGTGAAAAATATTTTTCTATAGAAAAATTTTTGTGAAAAATATTTTTCAATAGAAAAATTTTTGTAAAAAATATTTTTCTATAGAAAAATTTTTGTGAAAAATATTTTTCAATAAAAAATTTTTGTGAAAAAATTTTTTCTATAGGAAAATTTTTGTGAAAAATATTTTTCTATAGAAAAATTTTTGTGAAAAATATTTTTCTATAGAAAAATTTTTGTGAAAAATATTTTTCTATAGAAAAATTTTTGTGAAAAATATTTTTCTATAGAAAAATTTTTGTGAAAAATATTTTTCTATAGAAAAATGTTTGTGAAAAATATTTTTCTTTAGAAAAATTTTTGTTAAAAATATTTTTCTTTAGAAAATTTTTTTTATTATTTTGATAGTAATTTTGAACTATTCCAAATCCTTCTTTTTTATTGAATTTTATGTGATTTATATTGTTCCATATTAGAAGTTTAATATGTTTAGATTTTATGTAAATTCTTTCGTTAAAATAATTTTAATAGATTTAGTTTAAATACCCAACGGTTGGCTTTTGCTGAAGAAAAATTCAGTGGCATTTCATATGGAGTATAAAATCCATATTAAGTTTGGAAGCATATTTTTCAGAAAATTTAACTGTGTTCACTGTTAATGGATTTTTATTTATATCGAACAAAAAATTAAAATTTTTATATTAACATTTTATGTTTAAAATTTTATTGAGGTTTTTATTTGATTTTAACTTAATATTAAATTCTTGTTACATATTTCTCCCAAGTCTTTTTCCATTAAATATTTTTATGTAAATTACAGTTGACGCTGTCTCTTAAGTTAGTAAATAGTTTCTTTGATTTTTTGCTCCGGAGTTGTTGTCCCCTCATTTGCAGTGGCAGGCAGGATTTCAAAATGTCAATTAGCGTTTTACACACATGCGTTTTTAAATAATTCTTTTTTTTTGCTGCTGCTGCCTTTAACGAAAATATTTGAATTTAATTGCAATTTAAGCATTTTATCGAATTTATTTTAAAATCTTGGTCATATATAAAACAATTTTGTCAAATTGAATTTTCAATTCATTTGACACTATTGACTATGAGCTATGGCTGATCTAATAAATTTAGAGTTACTTAAATTGTAATGACACTATAGTTATACATAATATACGATATATTCAAATCTTGATTAGCTGAGCAATTTGGGTAATATCACAGTGATTTCTAATGAAAATCATAACAAAATTTTAAATGAATGAAATTATGTTAAGAGAATTTCATATGTAGTAGTCGCAAAATATGATTTGTATATGAAAGCAAATACGTTATTAATATCGATTATCTATACATAGATTTTAAATATAAAATTCGTATGGGATTCATGATCAAACTTGATGATAAACTCTAAAACTTCTTTATACTTAATTTTTTCATTTCTTATATAATTTGCCATTTTATAAGCAACAAAAAAGCATTTCAAAAATTCTAAAATTTATTTCTCTATTTTATTACTTTGCAGCAAATATTCCAACGATGAAGAATAATGTTACTCGTAGTTTTTGATACCGGTATGTGGACGCAAAAATTTCTTAATTAGAACTCATTAATATTTCTTAATTGTAAAAATAAATTGCAGCAAAAAATATTTCAAAAAGTGATTTTAAAATAAAATGTAATTTTAAAATAAAAATTAATTTTAAAATAAAAATTATAAATTTAATGAAAAATACAACGTTTTCAAAAGTTTAACAGTTTTTGTTTGCTCGATCTTTAATTACTTTTAAAAAACCTGAAACCAAAATAATAAAAGCTTCAATTTATTGTTACAAAAAATACAAGTGTTAAGCAGATTACTCTGGTTACTAAGATAATTCTGAACTTAATAAAAAGGTAAGTACTTGATTTAGGAAATAAGTATATTGTTTAATTTATTTTTTGGGACTTAAAACTATTAAAATTTTAAAACTTTTATGCTTTAAATATTCAAATATCCTATAAGATTACAAAGTTTATATGGGGGTCCAGCCAGCTAGCCAGGCAGCCAGACGGACGGACGGACGGACATCGCTAAATCGACTCAGAAAGTGATTCTAAGCCTATTGGTATACTAAACGATGGGTCTAATACAAATATTTCCATGCGTTACATACATCAGCACAAACTTATAATACCCTTTTCATTGAAGGGTATAAATATGTATATTTTTCACATTAATTTATTGAAATACATAATGCATCTGGCCAGGGCCCTATTTCACTAAGCTACAAGTCTACAATTACAAGTGTTTTTGCCTGTAAAATCGTGAACTTGTAAATACAATTACAAGTTTGTAGCTACAAGTGAATTTTATAATTCACAAGTTTTCAAGTCATACTTCTACAAGTGGTATTGTTTCACTAATCTAAATTTGTACTTGTACACTTGTAGAATTGCAGAAAAAAAGCATACGGTCGACGAAGACTCTCAAAAAATTTTTACAAGCTACAAGTGAATGATAAATTGAATTCAAATTAGGTTTTTAACTATTTTGTAATAAAAATTAGTTAAAATGAACTCAAAATCATATCAGTATTAATTTTCATCTATTTATTTTGTTTGTTTTTAATTATGTAGCCTATTACTTAGTGTACGAATTTAGTGTACTTTGACAAATTTTAATAGCTATTTTCTGTGCTAAATTTAATCAAATTATCTTAAGAATTGCAACCTGTACATTGATTACAAGATTTACATGGGGGTCCAGCCAGATGGACGGACGGACTGACATCGTTAAATCGACTCATTAAGTAATTCTAAGTCTATTGGTATACTAAAAGGTGGTCTAAGACCAATATTTCTATGCGTTACATACATCAGCTAAAACTTATAATACCCTTCCCACCTATAGTGGTAAAGGGTATGAAAATATAATCATGTATGCAACCCAAGGAATGTTCAATGATGCCCTTGACTAAAGGATATCTCAAAAATATATCTTCTACTTTCTTTATCATTCTCTCAAATGTGGATAATAGTGTAAACAACAAAATATGAAAAACAAAATAGTGGGCCCATGGTGGATCGGAAAACAAAAAACTTTTTCTAAAACAACTTATAATATTTCAGTACAAATTTTGAATCTGAATACAAGATTAAATTTGTTTATTAAAAGAACATAACTACAGGGTATATGCAAAAAATATGAGCCTAATCTTATAAAAATCTGGTGCCCGTATCGAAAGTTATAGGCATATAAAGTGGGTATGTTTCGGAAAAAATCTTAAAAAAACAAACTTTGAACCGCCATAAAATCTGAACCAAAGCGAAATAAAAAATTTTGAAGAAGTGTAAAATTGTCTAGGACCAGGGGAATGTATATACAAAATTTCATGAAAAATGTAGATATATGGTTCAGTTATCAAAATAATTAATTTTACTATAATTGTAGAAATTGTAATTGTAGAAATTGTAGTTTACAAGTCCAAAAAGCTACAATTGTTGTGAAAATTTTAATGAAACACAATTGAACAGCACTTGTAAAAATAAGACTTGTAATTGTAACTTGTAAACTTGTAGAATTGTAGTTTAGTGAAATAGGGCCCAGATATATGCATTACGTATGTGACTATTGAAACATGTACATGACGGAGCGTTAAAGCAAATATAGATCATGCGATAACATGAGAAAATCTGAGAGTGTTTGACACACTCATTTAAATAAAATAATTGTGATAAACGAGAGCTGTTCTTGTCGAATCGATAAACACTAGTACTGTAGGATTAATGTCTTAGCGTTTTTCAATTGCCCTTGGATTTTTTCCCTCTCAATTATAATGTTCCATGTGATCTCTTTTGTAAGTGCAATATAATTTTATCTATGCAGATGCTAAGTGGTTAGGGTAGGCATTTTTAAAGGATTGTAATGATATGTAAACACCCCCAGATAACAATGTTTTAAATTAGAGTATAACAAAAATATTTTTAAAGGCTCTAACAAAAACTGCATTTATATTAAATTTGTTAACTGGGTTATCTGTTACAATTTTTTATAAAAAACTGTAAAAGCTAAATTTTATTTAAGGCCCCCTGCTGTTGTAAAATCCATTAAATTCGACAGTTTAATAAAGATTTATTTTAGTGAATTTTCTTTTAAATTTTCATACATACTCGTATACTTATTTTAATATTAAACGAATTATTATCAATTCACACATTACAAAAATGAAAACTCTTTATGATCCGTTAAAGGAATATAAACTTTGTAGACCAAATCTGCTATCAGACTCGGCATGACTAACCTGTTCACAATTAAAAATTCTCTGTTCATTTCATAAAATATTTGCACTTAAATGTAAAAAAAAAATTTAATTTTTAATTTGTATTGAAAATAATTTTTTTTATAAAGAAATTAATTGACAACTCTTTAAAACTTTCCCAATCAATGATGGAATTAACTGAAGCCACTGAAACCGCATAGAGGTTTTCTTCACAATTGACCACAATCATGATGATATTAAGAAATCTAAACAGAAGTCATGTGGAGTCTTATACAAAATTGCATCTTTTTTTCGTAAAATTTATTTGCAATTTCTTTTTATTAAAAGCGAAAATTGAAAATCATTTTCTTTAAAGTTTTTTTATATATATAATTCTGCTGATACGTCTGGGAAAACTGACATGATGTCTAAGATTTAACAATTAATTAATATTGACAAGCGATGACATATGGAAAAATGTTATTTTTTTTTTTTTTTTGTCGAAATTAAACAAAAGAAACAATCTTTATCATCTTGGGAAATAAAAATGTTTGTTTTTTGTTTATTTTAAATAAAATGATTAATTTTTATAAAACATTTAAGATAAAAGTGAAAATTTGCTGAATTCTTAATTATTGACCATAAAGTATATATGGCAACCAGATTTATAAAATTCTGTTTAATATTGAAACTTTTTTGAAATTTTAGCAATTTATTATACAACTTTTTTAATTTATATAATATTTTATGATTGTTTTTTAATTGCTTTTAATTAAACAAATTTGAATATACATAAGCATATGAAGGAATATAAAGTATTTAAATACGAACCAAATTAAATAAATTTTAAAAAATGCATAATTAAAATTTTAAAATGATTTAAATCAACTGGTTTCTTATATAATTTAAAATATATTATAAATTATTGTAGGTATAAAGTTAAAATATATATTTCAAAATAGTTGAAAATACCTGGAGGGCGAATTTTTTTTTCGGGGAGCAAAAAAAAAATTTGAAGGGTTTTTAAAAAAAATGATGAAATGTTAAGCGTTTAACAATGAAGCTTTACTTAAAAAGTTTTACTGTAGTGTATTGCACTAAGAATCCCAATTTATTACAATTTCAAACATGACAAAACTAAGTAAATTTGATTATATTTTAACAAAACTGATCTATTTACTACACCATTTTCAATTGTAATTGAGAAATTTTCAAATTGAATTGAGAAATTTTTAATTGAAATTAAGAATTTTTAATTGAAATTGAGAAATATTCAATTGGAATTGAGAATTTTCAATTGAAATTGAGAAATTTTCAATTAAAATTGAGACTTTTCAATTGAAATTGAGAAATATTCAATTGAAATTGAGAATTTTCAGTTGAAAATGAGAAATTTTCAATTTAAATTGAGAAATTTTCAATTGAAATTAAGAAATTTTCAATTGAAAATGAGAATTTGTAAATTGAAATTGAGAAAATCCCAATTGGAAATGAGAAATTTTCAATTGAAATTGAGAATTTGTAAATTTAAATTGAGAATTTTTCAATTGAAATTGAGAAAAGCCCAATTGAAAATGAGGTTGGTTTTTTAATTGAAATTGAGAAATTTTCAATTGGAATTGAGAAATTTTCAAATGAAAATGAGAAATTTTCAATTGAAAATGAGAAATTTTCAATTTAAAATGAGAAATTTTCAATTGAAATTGAGAATTTTAGAATTGAAATTGAGAAAACCTAAATTGAAAATGAGGTTGAAATTCCACTTGGGGTGTTCTAAATTTCAATTGAAAAATTCTCAATTTAAATTTAAAATTTCTCATTTTCAATTGAAAATTTCTCAATTTCAATTGAAAAATTCTCATTTTCAATTGAAAACTTCTCAATTTCAATTAAACAATTCAACCTCATTTTCAATTGTGCTTTTCTCAATTTCAATTGAAAAATTCTCAATTTCAATTTAAAAATTCTCAATTTCAATTGAGAATTTCTCATTTTCATTTGGTCTTTTCTCAATTTCAATTAAAAAATTCCCAATTTCAATTGAAAATTTCTCAATTTGAACTGAATGTTTCTCATTTCCAATTAGGGTTTTCTCAATTTCAATTGAAAATTTCTCAATTTCAAATGAAAATTCTCAATTTCAATTGAAAATTTCTCATTTTCAATTGAAAATTCTCAATTTCAATTGAAAATTTCTCAATTTCAATTGAATATTCTCAATTTCAATTGAATATTTCTCAATTTCAATTGAAAATGGTGTAGTAACAAGCCATTAAATGATAAATCATGTCTAACTATGGAATTTCTTTATTTACAACATACAATTTTTGGTGCATATCCTTAGGCGCGTTTTCAGGAACATGAATTTTCGGGGGAAAAATGCAATAACTTTTAAACTACTTCATGGATGTTCATCTTTCATGATTTGAAATAAAGCTGTGTTAGTTATCTTTAATATTATATTATTTGTTGTTGTAAAAATTATTTATTTATACCCATTTTTCCCCATAATAATGGGCTCTTAAACTTTGGACACGATGCGCACCCATAGAACGTTGTCCAATTTGGCTCAAATTTTCAGATCTAAACTTTTAGACCTAGTGTCACAATGTTTCGTAGAAAAAGTTATAAAATTAGAAAAATCATTTTCCTTCATACAAGAAATTGTCACCCTAACCTCCCATGTACCCAAATTTGTTTCTGACTTAGTAACTGTTGTGTGTGTGTGTGTAAGTTCAGTACTATTTAATAAGGTACTGTCTTTTTCGAACCTTGGTTTTAGCAACAAGGATTAAAAAGCCGGATTACTGTAATTAATAGTTTTTTCATAAAACCAAAAAATGTTGGTGGGGAAACCTTTCCTAGACGGGTTTCGATGGTTGGTTACGCCATCTCATCAGGAGGATTATCCCTAACTCTAGACAGAGCGAAAACCACACATTATGTATAATTTGAGGGACATTACATTAGTGTATTGTACTAAGATTTCAATTTATTACAATTATTTATAAAATATTGCAATAAACAATCTTAAAACCAATCTTATATTCGGCTGTGCCGAATCTTGTATACCCACCATCAAGTTGTACAAGAGTGCAGCTAATTCAAAATGTTAACCAAATGTGGTATTGTTGGTAATATATTTGGACTTAATTCGGTTGCAGTGGTATAGTTACGATACTATAGTTCAACATTTAAAGTATCTAAGTGGTTTCCCAAGTATTTACCTTGGACAAAATGCTGTTCCATAACCGAATATAGTTTTACATTAATAAACTGTTTCGTTGTGCCATAAACATGTTGATATCAACACGGCAGAATCATATATTTTGTTAGGAGTTCCTAATAAATCTACCGTGTATAAAGTGTGGACCTAATATTGATTGATAGCTATCTAATTTCGTAGATGCAATCTTAATATACTGAATGTACCTCCAAATCTTTTTGATTATAGATATAACAAGTAAGAGTGTTATATTCGGCTGTGCCGAATCTTATATACCCACCATCAAGTTGTGTTAAATTTAGAAACATATCTCATATATCTACAAGGGTGCAGCTAATTCAAAATCTGCACCAAAACTGGAAAAATCGCTAAGCTATTTGGTATTGTTGGTAAAACCTTTGGACTAAATTAGGTTTCCGTAGCTTTATAGTTCAACATTCAAAAATATTTAAGTGGTTTCCCCAGTATTTACTTTGATCAAAATTCGGTCTCATAACCAGGTATAGTTTTACATTAATAAGTTGTTAAATACTTTTCGTTGTGATTAATATGTAGTTAGGCTAAACACGTTAATAGTAATACGACAGGTCCATATATTTCGTTATGAGTTCCTAATGCATTCATCATATATAAAGTCTGGGCTGAGCATTGATTGATGCCTATATAATTTTATAGGTGCAATCTTAATATAATGAATGTACCTCCAAATCTTTTTGATTGTAGATATACAAAAAAGGATGTTATATAAAGAGTGTTCTAAAAAAAATATGCATTTACTATTTTAGACAAAATTTATCCATAGTGCAAGAAATAATTTATTTTTTTATCAAGTTAGTTTCTATAGATATGTCAGATACTATTATTTTAGAAATTATTAATTTTCAATAGTTATTTCAATCAAAATGGACTGCGAAAAAAAAGTTTGTGAAAATATAATTAAAACTTTTCAAAAAAATCAGTCATGGACTTTTAAAAAAATAGCTAAAAATTTGAAAGTTGACATTCGAACGGTTTCTAATGCCATCAGACGGTATAAGGAAAACCTGAGCATTGAAAGAAAACCTTGATCAGGGAGGAAAAAAGGTCCTACAGATATTGGTAAGGCAAAATAAGTCGAGCGACTCTTTCGAAGAGCGCCTAACACTTCTTTAAGAAAAGCAGCTCGTACGGTGAAATGTTCTACGAATTTTGCACATAGAGTCAAAGCTTATGCTGGACTGAAGACATACAAAGTCCAAAAGGTTCCAAATCGCAATGCTATAAAGAACATAGAAGCAAAAAAACGAGCGAAAAAATTGAAGTCTGATTTTATAAAAAAAATACATCTGTTGTGTGATGGATGATGAAACATACGTACTGGCAGACTTTTCTCAACTTCCTGGTAAAGATTTTTATGTTGCTGATAAACGGGGCAATGTTCGGCAAGAGTTTCGCACAAAAAAACAAACAAAATTCCCTCGCGTGGCAAGCTATTTGCAGTTGTGGCAAAAGAAGTAAAGTATTTGTGGCATCTGGCACAATAAACACAGAAATTTATATAAAGGAGTGCCTACAAAAACGGTTGTTACCCTTTTTAAGAGAGCACAGAGTGACTACATTTTTTTGGCCCGATTTGGCATCATGCCATTATGGAAAAAAGGCACTTGAGTGGTACTCAAAGAATAATGTCATTTTTGTACCACGAGAGGCAAATCCACCTAACTGTCCAGAACTTCGGCCTGTGGAAAGGTATTGGGCTCTGGTAAAAAAGGAATTGAAGAACACAGGAAAGATTTGCAAGAACATGTCCGATTTTAAGCGCAGGTGGAACACATGCTCCAAAAAGGTATCAGAAGCAACTGTAAAATCTTTAATGGGAGGGTTTCCGAAAAAAGTCGATAATTTTGCAAAACCCGAGTACTAAGTAAACATTTGAATGCTAAATGATTTTGTATAATATGTCATTATATTTGCGTATTTTGTAGAGTTTTTATATTAAAAGGATTGATTTTTATTTAAGAAAATCCAACTACAAATTTTATTTAGAGCACTCTTTATATAAGAATTATAGCCAAATGTTGACCGATTATAACACACTGGCTGGTATATATAGAGAGCTTATTCTTGCAAAATTTAGTGACCATAGCTATCATAGTTTCTAATTTAATAGCTTTTAACTGGCCTTTGCTAAAATTTTTGGTTTCCGTGAGTGTTTTTCACATGAAAGCTAAAGTCAAATATGGACTGATTTGCATAAAACTTCCCTATTTTAAATTTAATCGTCATAGCTATTACAATTGTATTCAATTTATCAGCATTAATGTGTTTCCCGGGGCGGGGTTATATGGGAGCTCTAACTAAATTTCAACACACATCTTTTTCAAGATATCCAAAATACTTTTGTAAAATTTTGTCTCTCTAGCTCTTTTCGTTAAGGCGCTATCGTGCTTTTATCTGACGGACAGACGGACATAAACAACCTTTTCTTTATGTATTTTTGTGTTTCCATAAGTTTTTTATATGGGAGCTATGGTCAAATGGTGACCGATTGTGACGAAATTTTGCACACTGGCTGGCATTGACATAAGACTTCCTTGTGCTTAATTTAGTCTTACTAGCTCTTGTAGTTAAGGAGCTATCACGATTTGATCTGACGGACAGACGGACATAAATCCCCTTTTCTTTTTGAATTTTTGTGTTTTCGTAAGTTTATTGTATGGGAGCTATGGCTAAATGTGAACTAATTTCGATGAAATTTTATATGCTAATTATAACTGTTATAATTTGTCATTTATTAGCAAATAAGCGATTAGCCTAGACGTGGTTATACGGGAGCTATGGTCAAATGCTAACCGATTTTACCAAAATTTTCTCATAGATAAAGAATGTTTTTGCTAAGTTTCAGTTAGCTAGCTCTTTTCGTTTAGACGTTATCGTGATTTCAACAGACAGACAGATAGACAGACAGACGGACAGACAGACGGACATAGCTCAATCGTCTTAGAATTTCATAAGGATTCAGAATATATATCGTTTTTGATTTTTGAACCAATATTAAGGAAATTACAAACGGAATGACAATCTCAATATACCCCCCATTCTTTTTGATGGTGGGTATAAAAAGGGAATGTTATATATATATAAGAACTACAGCCAAATATTGAATGATTGTTACAAAATTTTATATACTGACTGGTATTGGTAAAAAGTTTATTTGTGCAAAATTTAGTGGCCATAGCTGACATAGTTTATAATTTAATAGCTTTTAACTGGCGTTTGTGGCATTTTAGTGGTTACCAGGAGCAGTTTTCATATGAAAGCTATGGTCAAAAATGGACCGATTCCTATAAAATTTGACATACTGCCTAAAAGTTGCATAAAACTTCTCTGTTCTAAATTCAGTAGTCATAGATTTTATTCAATTTATTAGCATAAATGTGATTCCCGGGGCAGGGTTATATGGGAGCTCTAACTAAATGTGAACCAATTTTACCCATTTTCAGCACACAATTTCTATAACATTTTGTCTCTCTAGCTCTTGCAGTTAAACCCCTTTTCTTTTTGTGTTTCCGTAAGTTTTTTATATGGGAGCTATGGTCAAATGGTGACCGATTGTGACAAAATTTTGCACACTAGTTGGCATTGACATAAGATCTCCTCCGTGCTAAATTTAGTGGTTATATGTTATAATGTTATAGTTTTAAATTTACTGGCATTTAAGTGTATTTTAGGTGAAATTTTGGCTGTTTCCGTAAGTTTTTTGTATAGGAGCTATGACTAAATGTGCACCGATTTTGATGAAATTTAATATGCTAATTATAACTGTTATAATTTGTCATTTATTAGCAAATAAGCGATTAGCCTAGACGAGGTTATACGGGAGCTATGGTCAAATGCTAACCGATTTTACCCAATTTCAATACCAAAATTTTGAAATTTTGATGAAATTTTGATGAAGAATGTTTTTGCTAGGTTTCAGTTAGCTAGCTCTTTTCGCTTAGACGTTATCGTTATTACAACAGCCAGACAGACGGACGGACGGACAGACAGACAGACGGACATCGCTCAATCGTCTTAGAATTTCATAAGGATTCAGAACATATATCGCCTTTGTTTTTTAATCCAATATTAAGGAAATTACAAACGGAATGACAATCTCAATATACCCCCAGTTCTTTTTGATGGTGGGTATAAAACTTTAACTTTAGAAAACGTAAAATAACTTTTGTAAATGTGAACCGATATCAATATCATTATCTCGTTATTTTCTATATAAAACTAGCTTTAAAAGACTGTATAAAACAAAGTAGGGTTTTATAGAAAAAACTTGAAATAATTACTTTTGAATTTTAAAAATTACAAAAAATTTTAAGTTAAGAATAAATACCGGATAACCGACAAAAGGTTACAGAATTTTTGAGTAGCAGACAGCCGGTTCTACGTACCGGAATGACAGCGGGTTTCTCGGCCAAGTTCTGTCAACTCAGCAACAACATATTTACAATTTCAAATTTTGGAGCAACATATTCCGGCAGTACTGCTTCGCATTCTTTTGGTCCGTGTTAAAACAAATCTTGGACCATGGATTTGCACAGTGTGTCAGAACCGCTTGCACCATATGCAAACCCAGCTATTGTGCAACACTTGTTTGGGCTGGTATCACTTCAGCATGTCAGGGAGTGGTCGGAAAGTTTCGTTGCGTAGTGCTGCGAAAAACGGCGAAAACTCGATTGCAGTCCGAGTTTTAGGGGTGATATGAATTCTGCAATTTAACTGCAATGGCCTCCAAGGCAAAATATCTGAAATAACGCGATTTATGCAGCAACATAACATTGTGGTCGCAGCGGTCCAGGAAACAAAAGACCGCACCAGAAGTCACGGTGGAAGCATCGCATTTATGATCTAGTCAGTAGAAACCAATACCTAGAGACTCAGGA
Organism: Stomorhina lunata; assembly: GCA_933228675.1. Taxonomy (NCBI): domain Eukaryota; kingdom Metazoa; phylum Arthropoda; class Insecta; order Diptera; family Rhiniidae; genus Stomorhina; species Stomorhina lunata. The sequence goes on along the minus strand of OW121740.1, from coordinate 45,064,729 downwards.
AATTGCTGTCAGATCAGGGGACACGGAGTTAAAACTCTATAATGTCTATATTCCGCCTCTAACCAGATATCCAACTGGTTACCGTTATGACATAGAACCCTTTTAAAAGGAGAAACAACGCTGGTTCTAGGGGACTTCTTAAACACGCACCACGATATTTGGCACTCATTTCTTGGGGAACACCAAAGAGGTGTAACGTTACCTCTAACCGATTGACGAGTCTACCTTCTGCATTTTAAATGACGATGCCCCACTCAGATTACAATTGCAAGTCCTGGTCTGATTTACTGCCTAAGTTGTGTCTCTCATTGATCAAGAGCGACCAAACGATTTTATCGTCTCTGAACGCAGTACGTACATAAACCGGAAAAATAGACTGGAACGACTTTAAAAAATTCACCGACTGCCACTACAGAGATCTTCAAGTACCCTCGAACATGCACAAAGCCGAGAAGGAGTTCCACGTAACTATCAACGCTGCAGCCATTTGCTTTATCCCTGATGGTAGAATGACCATAGTGAGCCCGCACTTCCTAGCAGAAGCAGTGGGATTTGCAGATGAGCGTGATGCGATACGCAATACCAACCCTGATGATCCTAGGATCATCCTCCAGTCTCTGACCCACCACAACTTTCTACGCCCGCGGAAGTTGCAAGGGCCATCCGTACAGCTAAGCTTTCAAGGGTAATTGGCCTTGATGGTATTTCCATGATGATGCTAAAACACCTAGGCGAGTGAGGAGTCGAGTTCTTGACAGATGTCATAAGTCTGTCTATGACCAGCCTACCCGATGTCTGGAAAGTGGGTAGTGTGATCCCAATACTAAAAAATGGAAAACTCACGAATGGAGATCAGTGTACAGACCGATATAACGCCTGACACCAGTCACGAAAATACTCGAGGATCTATTCCTCCCCCAGATGACCAGCCAACTACCAGCAGCTCGCCACCAGCATGGATTCCGTAAAATCCAAGGCACAACCAGCATTAGCAGCCATAACCACTCAGATCGCATAAGGTTTAAACCAGCAGAGGCCTTGTGTAAGAACGCTTGACTTGTTAAAAGCCTTTGACACGGTAAGCCACGCCACCCTCATCTAGGAGATCCTGCTGTCCACAATGCCAACAAATTTGAAGAGATGGATAGTAAATTATCTAAATGGTCGTCAGTCGTTCGTAGAGCTTAGAGAGCAGAGCTCAAAACACCGTAGAGTCAAACAGGGTGTTCCTCAGGGCGGAGTCCTGTTACCACTTCTGTTTAACTTCTACCTCTCTAAACTCCAAGCTCTACCGCATGGAGTTGAAGTGATATCATATGCAGAAGATTGCACAATAATCTACACTATTTGCCACCTGTACAAAAGAAGAAAGCCTACAACTTGGCATCGAGATCGATGGTGTACCAATTCCGACAGTGAACCACCCGAAAATCCTGGACGTCACACTCGACAGCCTTTTTACTTCGTCAGCACATGCCATAACTGTCGCTCATAAATTGCGATGTAGGAACAATATCCTTAAAGTATTATCCGGTAGTACTTGGGGAATGGACAAAGAAAGTTTGCTGTCTATATATAAAGCGATTGGTGGGTCAGTGGCAAATTATGCTGCTGTCGCTAACTGATACTCAGTAGAGAAATATTCAATGCTGCCGAAATGCAGCCCTCAGAACTATTACAGGCTGCCTAGAACATACCTCATCACATCATCTTCATGAGGTAGCAAAGATCCTTCTAGTGAAGGAATACAATATTATGCTATCTCAGCAGTTCCTTTTGGGAAGTCATCGAAGAAACCATCCAAACTTTAACATCACACAGTTGGCCTCTTCCCCCAGGGCATGTTTATACGAAGATATATACGAAGATATGTACTTAATCCTTTAGATCATACCTCGTACATGGCAGCTTCAAGCAACATTCATGAAGACGGCACCAGCTCCGCGATTTCAGGTCATCGCATCAATGTTGTATTAGGAGGTCTTCTGGCTCAACTTAGATAGGGATGGAGCACCAGATTAAATATCTTTTGGTCCCGCATAAACCGTGTCATCCTAAACATAAGCCCAGCTTGTGGTCAGGGTCCTCATGATACCCCCTACTTCACTTATTCCTGAGGATGTGTATACTCATTCAGTAGAAATTTCAATTTCTGGGCCTCACTGGCTTCCATGGTAACATAAGACTATAAACTAAGCAAAGTCTCTATAATATAAAGATATTATACATTTTCTTCTGCCAAAAGTGAAATCAAATCACAAACGAACTTATATTTCATGAGCACGTGTAAGTGCCTTAGCTTTCCCTCTTTGCATAATCGCCTCCAATAGTTGTTTCCGAATTGGATTAAAAGTGTTATACTCTATTTTTTATGGGACTTTTCAAATTTCCCATAAGATAAATCAATATATATAAGTGCTAATTTCTTCAAACGCTGCTCCCGTGGTGATAAGTTTAGGAAAATCTTAAAAATTTTGAATCTAACTACCAAAATACGTTAATAACAAGTGAATAAACTTTTCAGCAATTTTGTAAAGCAATCAATTTTATTTCGTAAACTACTTACAACAAATTACAAATTCTAAATTGGACTATAAATAATTTCTAATCAAAAATTAAAACTTATTTTTTTATTTTTATTACCACCATAAAAAATTACTAAAGCGTTTCGAATTAAATAGGCAAACACCTAAAAAATTTTGCTCACCGCCATCCACATACGAAATGTGTGGTCCCCATAGGAACTAAGAAGTTTAAAGCTAAACGTAAATGAGAAATTTCAACACTGAACTTCCCATAAAAATTTACATAATGCGTAATAATTGAATTTTGAATGGCTACTTTAAATATTTACAACTTTTTCCGCTTTAAATATAAAAAGAAGAAAAAAAAAAACGAAAAAACAGCACACGCACTCTAATTTAAATTAAACAAATTGGGCAATAATGACTAAAAATAAAGTGTTTTGGAAATAGTAACAAATTTGAGATTAAAACAGAAAAAACCTAATAATTTCACACAAGATTTAAAATACGAAATATATTTTAAATATGGTCTATAATGAAAAAAATAAGTTTTGAAATCTCTTAGGTATTTTAATTCACCCATTATGAGCCCAAAGAAAAGATATAAAGCAAAAAGGGAACTTGAAAGCAACTTTGATCCCAATACAGAAACTCTAGTCCAGTAACAAGTTTTCGTTATATAATGTTTTTATATATCTCGGAAACTAAACTTATGAGGTCAATGCGCTCTCAGCCATTTTCGGAACTTATTACTAATTTTGCACAATCACAAAAATTAAAACAAGGACAGTTTGAGCAGCAAAGAGCCACATTTGCCCACAGTCGGCGTAGGAAGATAATATAAAATCATATGGGTAAAAAAATGGATTTTATAAAAATAGCTTTGTGATGATATTTGTGGAAATACTAGACTAGAAATACTTCCAAATGTGAGAATTATTCTTAATTTTTTATATACGTGGTATCTATATTTCAGGAAAATGTAGGTGATGTTCAGCATTCGACTTTATTAAGACGTTAATGTGTTAATAAGTAGCATAAGGTTTCAAATGCATTAAATATTTAGTGCATTAATGGTGAAATGAAGTTTTATTTTCCACCCGAGGTATGCCTAGTCAATCTAGGTTCATCAAAGGTCTGCTTCCTTTAATATATTTTGCTTCCACAGATCGGTTTGGTATCTTCGTGAGTAGTTTTGCAAAGGCTATGCTTTTAAAAGGAATAAGAAACTTCAAAATTTGTACAATACAAGTTTCGATCTTACGATCCGCACAACACAATGGTATATTTACCAAGCTCTTTTGGAACGTCGGCTCGTTTGTCATTTGAATCAAAAATTTTCTATAAAAGAATTTTATATTAAAAGTTTTCTATAGAAAAATAATATCGAAATTTTTATCAAAAATTTTCTGAAGATAAATATTTGTATCCAAAATTTGCCATAAAAAACTTCTGTATCAAAAACGTTTATAAAAAAATTTGATATCAAAAATATTTTGTAAAAAAAATTTGTATCAACAACTTTTTATATAAAAATTTTGTATCAACAATTTTCTATAGAAAAATTATTTATAAAAAATTTTCTATAGAAAAGTTTATTTTTTATATACTTGTGTTTTTTGTATAGAAAAATTTTTAATATCAAAAATTTTCAATAGCAAACTTTTTAATATCAAAAGTTTTCTATAGAAAAATTTTTAATATCAAACATTTTCTAAAGAAAAATTTATAATATCAAAAATTTTCTATAGAAAAATTTTTAATATCAAAAATTTTCTATAGAAAAATTTTTTAAAACAAAAATTTTCTATAGAAAAATTTTTAATCTCAAAAATTTTCTATAGAAAAATTTTTAGAATCAAAAATGTTCTATAGAAAAATTTTCTATAGAAAAATTTTTAAAATCAAAAATTTTCTATAGAAAAATTTTTAAAATCAAAAATTTTCTATAGAAACATTTTTTAAATCAAAAATTTTCTATAGAAAAATTTTTAATATCAAAAATTTGCTATAGAAAAATTATTAATATTTTACATTTTTATAGAAAAATTTTTAATCTCAAAAATTTTCTATAGAAAAATGTTTAGAATCAAAAATGTTCTATAGAAAAATTTTCTATGGAAAAATTTTTAATATCAAAAATTTTCTATAGAAAAATTTTTAAAATCAAAAATTTTCTATAGAAAAATTTTTAATATAAAAAATTTTCTATAGAAAAATTTTTAATATCAAAAATTTTTTATAGAAAAATTTTTAATATCAAAAATTTTCTATAGAAAAATTTAAAAAAATCAAAAATTTTCTTTAGAACAATTTTTAATATCAAAAATTTTCTATAGAATAAAAATACTGTAAATACCTCAACGAAAAAAGGGGCACCATAAGGATAACAAAATATTAAAGTGCTATCCAAGGTCGACTTGTGGCCCAAATTTGAGCCAAATCGGTTAAGAGGAAGTGGGTCAAAAATGAGTTGGCAGATTTGAAAAAAAAAAATAAAAAAGAAAAACATCGAAAATTGAATTTCAAGCTTAAATTTCTTAAGAACCACCGAATCTTAATAAAACCTACACTCGAAAAAGCTACAGATGTTATCTATTGATTAAAGAAAGAACTACTAAAAAATCTTTAATAGTTAAAAAGTTACAGAGTTTTGGCCAATGAGAAACGATTCTGAATCACTGTGCGTCGGCTCGTTTGTCATTTGAATCAAAAATGTTCTATAAAAGAATTCTTTATTAAAAGTTTTCTATAGAAAAATAATATCGAAATTTTGTATCAAAAATTTTCTGAAGATAAACATTTGTATTCAAAATTTGCCATAAAAAATGTTTGTATCAAAAAAGTTTTTAAAAAAATTTGATATCAAAAATATTTTATAAAAAAAATTTGTATCAACAACTTTTTATAAAAAAAGTTTGTATCAACAATTATCTATAGAAAAATTTTGTATAAAAAATTTACTATGGAAAAGTTTTTTTTTTATATACTTGTGCTTTTTTTTTTATAGAAAAATTTTTAATATCAAAAATTTTCAATAGAAAAATTTTTAATATCAAAAATTTTCTATAGAAAAATTTTTAATCTCAAAAATTTTCTATAGAAAAATGTTTAGAATTAAAAATGTTCTATAGAAAAATTTTCTATAGAAAATTTTTAATATCAAAAATTTTCTATAGAATTTCTTTTAATATCAAAAATTTTTTATAGAAAAATCAAAAATTGTCTATAGAAAAATTTTTTGTATCAAAAATTTTCTATAGAAAATCTTTTAATATCAAAAATTTTCTATAGAAAAATTTTTAAAATCAAAAATTTTCTATAGAAACATTTTTAAAATCAAAAATTTTCTATAGAAAAATTTTTAATATTAAAAATTTTCTATAGAAAAATTTTTAATATCAAAAATTTTCTATAGAAAAATTTTTAATATAAAAAATTTTCTATAGAAAAATTTTTAATATCAAAAATTTTCTATAGAAAAATTTTAAAAATCAAAAACTTTCTTTAGAAAAATTTTTAAAATCAAAAATTTTCTATAGAAAAATTTTTAAAATCAAAAATTTTCTATAGAAAAATTTTTAAAATCAAAAATTTTCTATAGAAAAATTTTTAATATCAAAAACTTTCTATAGAAAAATTTTTAATATAAAAAATTTTCTATAGAAAAATTTTTAATATCAAAAATTTTCTATAGAAAAATTTTAAAAATCAAAAATTTTCTTTAGAAAAATTTTTAAAATCAAAAATTTTCTATAGAAATATTTTTAAGATCAAAAATTTTCTATAGAAAAATTTTTAATATCAAAGATTTTCTATAGAAAAGTTTTTAATATCTAAAATTTTCTATAGAAAAGTTTTTAATATCAAAAATTTTCTATAGAAAAATTTTTAATAAATATCAAACAAAAATTTAATATATAAAAATATTATCGAAATTTTGTATCAAAAATTGTCTTCAGGGTGCTATGTAATATCGATCGGGATTAGTTATGAGATCTAAGCTACCTATGAAATATTATGAAATAATGATCCGATTGGCTAGCTATGAACTAATAATCCAACGAGATAAATGCTTCAGCTCTCGGTTGGATAACTACGTTACTAAGATAAGTACTTCGGCTACTATTGATCCAGTCGGCTTTATATGGTATTTAATCCGACGAGATAAATACTTCGGCTCTCGGTCGGTTATTTACAAGGCAAATAATACTCCGATTAGATAAAAACTTCGGCTCTCAGACGACTAACTACAACATTCAATCCGACGAGATAAGCACTTCGTCTCTCGGTCGGTTATTTACAAGGCAAATAAAACTCCGATGAGATACAAATTTCGGCTCTCAATCAGCTAACTACAGTATTATAATATAACAACCAAATCAACTAATTACGATGCTAACTACTAGGTGGAATTCTAAGTTCTCCCTGCCTCTGTGTTAAAAACAAGAATACTTATGCTGGTATGGTTATCGATAGAAGGAGAATTATATTTTAATTCTGTTGTTATACCCACCATCAAAAAAATAGGGGGTAAATTGAGATTGTCATTCCATTTGTAATTTCCTTAATATTGGCTCAAAAACCAAAATTATTAATCCTTATAAAATTCTAAGACAATTGAGCGATGTCCGTCTGTCTATATGTCTGTATGTTGTTGGCACGATGAAACCTTAAGGAAAGGATATAGGAAAATCGGTTCACAGTTGACCATAGCTCCCGTATAACCTCGTCTAGGCTAATCGTTTATTTGCTAATAAATGACAAATTATAACAGCTATGATCACAAAATTTAATATATATAAGTTTTATATAAGTACTAGGCAGTATTCCATACAAAACGCTTACGAAAACAGCCTAAAGTCCATCATAAATACACTTGAATGCCAATAAAAGATAAAGTCTAACAGCTATGGCCACTTAATTTAGCACAAGAAAGTCTTATGTCAATGCGAACCAGTGTGCAAAATTCTGTTATAATCGGTCACCATTTGACCATAGCTCCCATATAAAAACTTATGGAAATACAAAAATACAAAAAAAGGGGTTTATGTCCGTTTGTCCGTCAGACATAAGCTCGATAGCGCCTTAATCAAAGAAGCTAGAGAGACAAAATTTTACAAAAGTATTTTTAACATCTTGAAGAAGTTGTGTTTTGAAAATAAAGGAAATCAGTTCACATTTAGTTAGAGCTTTCATATAACCCCGACCGGTGTATCACATTAAAGCTAATAAATTGAATGCAATTGAAATAACTAAGATGACTAAGTTTATAATAGAGAAGTTTTATGCAACTATTGGTCAGTATATCAAATTTTATAGGAATCGGACAATATTTAACTAAAAAACCAGTAAGAAAGTGCTATAGTCGGTCAAGCCCGACCATGCAATACCCTTCACCACTAAAGTCTAAGGTGTTCTTTTTTCTGTATAAAAACAAATATTTGCTAAATTTTGCCATCATACAAACATTTTCTCAAAACTTATATATTTAAGCTGTTTCCGTCATTTGAACTTATATGAGAGCTAGGGTCAAATGTGGACCGATTAAAGTTTTGACAAAAATAATGTGTGCGAAAAATTCTCATTATCTTCAGATTTACGAGCGTTTTAGTTATTTTTGTCTCATTTAGTGCGATTTCAAGGAAGAGTTTGTATGGGAGCTGTTGTCAAATGTAGAACGATTCCAACGAAATTTTTATACATTGATTTATGTTTACATAAGCAATTTTTGTTTTAAATTTTATGAAAAAATATTGATATTTGTGGCCAATATATCAATTCCGGGAAGTAGGACCTATGGGAGGTGCCATAAATAATATACCGATTTTGATGAATTTCAATATCAATATCAATATCAATACCTAATATCAAAAAAAATTATCTGTGCAAAATTTCATCTAGTTATCTTTATTGCGAGCTGTACTTTGATTACATGGTTTACATGGGGCTCCATCCAGATGGACGGACGTACTGATATCGCTAAATCGACTCAGAAAGTGATTCTAAGCCTATTGGTATACTAAAAGGAGGGTCTAAGACAAATATTTCTATGCGTTATATACATCAACACAAACTTATAATACCCTTTCCTCCTATGATGGTGAAGGCTATAAATAGTTCTAATCTAATAAGAGCAATCAAGTTGTGAAAGAAGATTTCATAGTTGGAAAATATCTTATAACTTTGTGAGCTTTTTATTGCACATTGAAAAAATATTCAAAAAGCAGTTATGCTATAACTTCCCAAAAGATCGTACAAAATAATTGAATTTGTGTACTTTTGAATACGAAGATTATAAAGCTGCCCTTTACTCAAATTTTGCTTAAGTCGACATAAGCACTTTTGCCTTTTTGCCACAAAGTTTTCTTGTTCATTAACCCTTAAACTCTCCTTGGGTCAATTTGACCCAATTTTGTTTTTCAAACGCAAAATTTTCCCCTTAAATATTTAGATATGAACTTGAAACTTTTATTTATCCATTACAGGGACGAAAATTATGTTTTTATAAGAAAATAATAAAATTAAAAATTTTCCTCCCCCCTCCACATTTCAAAACACGATTTACACACATTTAATACCCTTTGGGTCAATATGACCCAACAAGCGATATTTCAAGCTTAATTACACTTTATAATTTTTTTTCCTATTGAACATAATTAAATCGAGTTCACCTTCATTCAGAATCATCTATTAATAATTTGTTCAGTCAAATAATCAGTAAAATCGCTTTTATTGAACATTTTTCCATTCATGGTCTGTTCACATATTACGTTACGCTATTTTCGAAATTTTTTTTGTTTTCAGATGATATGTTCCAAACAAAAATAAATATGTTATCCTCTTAAGTTCTCTTCATCATTCATGAGATGATGAACAAAAAAAGACTAAAATAATACATCATTGCATCCAAACTAAAGCTTTAGTTCATGCACTTGTTGCTAATTACACATGTAAGCGCGAGACTAAACGATGGCCAGTTGCATTATTTTCAAACATGATAGTTGTATCAGCATATAGCACCTACATCACATGGACTTAAATGAATCCTGACTGGGGTTTTAATACAAACTTCAGAAGCAAGCTTTATTTAGTAGAACTTGCAAATCAATGAGCTAACAAATGAGCATATTTGGCGAAGAATATTTCCAAGGCGTTTGATATAGTGTGGCACGGAGCACTTCTATCAAAACTTATTGCCTTTGGTATCGGTAATAACTTCTCTCGGTTTATATTGAGCTTCCTCAGAGATCGCTCTATACGAGTTGTTATAGAATTCAAGGTTAATTCAGAGCTACCGCAAGCTCTGTTCTTTCTGTTCTTACTCTATTGCTTATCTTTATAAATGTCCTTCAACATCAAACTTCCAATCCTATCTACTCTTTTGCAGATGACAGCAATATTTGCCATTCATATTCATTCAATCGTAGTCCAAGCCTTCTTTAGGTTGGCGCTATGAGACAAAACATGAATTAATTATTAAATCGATATTTAGAAACAATTTCAGAATGGGGTCGTGCGAATAGATGTTGTATGCTTATGCATAAACGCGCGGGAAACCATGTTTCTTCATCAATGTGATGTCCGTTCGACAAAATATATCTTTCAAGTGTCGAAAGAAGCATTCAAGTGCCTCGGTTTTCTAAAACGTTGCAAGAGATACTTCACTCCATCTGATCTCCTTACTATTTACACCACCTCATGTATGTGCCGGAACTTCAAAGTCTCTTTTGGAGCTTCTCGACCTAGTGTACGAAATGGCGAAAGTGCTCATCGGGACAGTGGGGTATCCAACTCTATTGATTTACAGGAGCACCATCGCAATTTGAGTTGTGTCACACTGTTCTATTGTTAATACTTTTGAAAGTGCTCTAACGAAATCAGGGAACTCGTTTCCGAAACTCGGACTTTTTTACGCAATACACGTCATTCTGTTAGAGCTCATTCCTTTGTGGTCGATTGGCAGGTAGACCGAACAACACGCTATATTCAGCCGTATAGTTCGTAAATGGAATTCACTTCCCGCAGAAGTTTTCCCTGCCAGTTGCAATATAGATAAATTTAAAGCCATAAAGACTACTCCATCTATCCTCCCTCCCATAACCTATTTTCCTACTTCCAACACAATGCATTGGATAAGAAGGGGCAGGGGATGACCTGTGCTGGTTCTAAATTAAAAAATCCAATGTTAAATATCCAATTTTGTTAATATTTCATTGTTGGTTCATATTGACCCAAAGGGTAATATAAAGGGCACAAATCCAAGGAAAGTAGAAGGGTTAAATGTTTAGCATCTGTTAGAAGTAAATGTGTCAGCTGTTTCAGAAACATACGTGGAATGAGCATATAACGAGATACAAAAATCTAGCGTAGGCTTGATATATTGTAAAAATTTATTAAAAGCTACCTAATCTGGCTTAACGGGTTAATCTTCAACTAAAGCTTTTAAAATCATTTAAACTCTATTAACTAATTTCTAACAGTTTATTAATTAATACCAAAAAAACAAAATTAAAAACATTTTTAAAACACTGTTTTTTGGTAAATTAGTTGGCTTTAGGCCATAACTCGTCGTAGTTGTAAATATTATTGATTAGTTATTATCATTAATTAATTAAAAATTTCTTGCTGCTGTAAAGTGTGAAATTGGTTTTATATTAAATATTTTTGTTTTAGTTTTTTCCTTCCTTTTCTGATTGACTTAAATTTTTTCTTTCCTCTGTAATAGGAAAAAAAATGGCTAAAACATTCGAAAGCCATAATTTTTAATTTTATTTGTAATTTTTGTTTTATTTTTTCTAATGTGTAACTGATTCGTTAATTTGTTTTTATGAAATTACATTTTTTTATTATTATTAATTTAATTTGTCTTGATTTTATTGGAAAATGTTAAGATAAGAATTTATTAATTGTAACAATTTGTTGTACCATAATGATAAAAATAAAATGCATTTCTTGAAATTGAATTTATTAAACTTGTGTCTTTTACAAAATATATGGGTGGTCCGTAATATTTGTGTAGAAATCTTAAAGTATAAATAAATGTTTAAAGGTAGTATTTTATAGACCATTTAAATTTATGAGAAATTATAAATGGAAGTTGTAAATTAAAATTTATTAAACACAATTTTTATAACAGACCTAAATTAAATACAAGATCCCTAAAACTTTCTCACATCGATAAGTAGTATCTTATTTCGTTCCTCAATTTAACCACCATGATGTTCCGAAGGTTTCAACAAGACTTATTTATCGCCAGTATATATATTTTTGTCAAAAATTTTTCTATAGAAATTTTTTTGTCTAAAATGTTTCTATAGAAAATTTTTTATCAGAAATATTTCTATAGCAAATTTTTCTATAGAATTTTTTTTTATCAAAAATTTAATTTTTCTATAGAAAATCTTTTTATCAAAAATTTTTCTATAGAAAATTTTTTTATCAAAAATTTTTCTATAGAAATTTTTTTTATCAAAAATTTTTCTATAGAAAATTTTTTTATCAAAAATTTTTCTATAGAAAATTTTTTTATCAAAAATTTTTCTATAGAAAATTTTTTTATCAAAAATTTTTCTATAGAAAATTTTTTTATCAATAATTTTTCTATAGAAAATTTTTTTATCAAAAATTTTTCTATAGAAAATTTTTTTTATCAAAAATTTTTCTATAGAAAAATTTTTTTATCGAAAATTTTTCGATAGAAAAATTTTTTTATCGAAAATTTTTCTATAGAAAAATATTTCTATCAAAAATTTTTCTATAGAAATATTTTTAACGAAAATTTTTCTATAGAGAAATTTTTTTATCGAAAATTTTTCTATAGAAAAATTTTTTTATCGAAAATTTTTCTATAGAAAAATTTTTTTATCGAAAATTTTTCTATAGAAAAATTTTTTTATCGAAAATTTTTCTATAGAAAAATTTTTTTATCGAAAATTTTTTTATCGAAAATTTTTCTATAGAAAAATTTTTTTATCGAAAATTTTTCTATAGAAAAATTTTTTTATCGAAAATTTTTCTATAGAAAAATTTTTTTTGTCGAAAATTTTTCTATGGAAAATTTTTTTTATCGAAAATTTTTCTATAGAAAATTTTTTTATTGAAAATTTTTCTATAGAAAAATTTTTTTATCGAAAATTTTTCTATAGAAAAATTTTTTTATCGAAAATTTTTCTATAGAAAAATTTTTTTATCGAAAATTTTTCTATAGAAAAATTTTTTTATCGAAAATTTTTCTATAGAAAAATTTTTTATCGAAAATTTTTCTATAGAAAATTTTTTTATCAAAAATTTTTCTATAGAAAAATTTTTTTATCGAAAATTTTTCGATAGAAAAATTTTTTTATCGAAAATTTTTCTATAGAAAAATATTTCTATCAAAAATTTTTCTATAGAAATATTTTTAACGAAAATTTTTCTATAGAGAAATTTTTTTATCGAAAATTTTTCTATAGAAAAATTTTTTTATCGAAAATTTTTCTATAGAAAAATTTTTTTATCGAAAATTTTTCTATAGAAAAATTTTTTTATCGAAAATTTTTCTATAGAAAAATTTTTTTATCGAAAATTTTTTTATCGAAAATTTTTCTATAGAAAAATTTTTTTATCGAAAATTTTTCTATAGAAAAATTTTTTTATCGAAAATTTTTCTATAGAAAAATTTTTTTTGTCGAAAATTTTTCTATGGAAAATTTTTTTTATCGAAAATTTTTCTATAGAAAAATTTTTTTATTGAAAATTTTTCTATAGAAAAATTTTTTTATCGAAAATTTTTCTATAGAAAAATTTTTTTATCGAAAATTTTTCTATAGAAAAATTTTTTTATCGAAAATTTTTCTATAGAAAAATTTTTTTATCGAAAATTTTTCTATAGAAAAATTTTTTATCGAAAATTTTTCTATAGAAAATTTTTTTATCAAAAATTTTTCTATAGAAAATTTTTTTTATCAAAAATTTTTCTATAGAAAAATTTTTTTATCGAAAATTTTTCTATAGAATAATTTTTTTATCGAAAATTTTTCTATAGAAAAATTTTTTTATCGAAAACTTTTCTATAGAAAAATTTTTTTATCGAAAACTTTTCTATAGAAAAATTTTTTTATCGAAAACTTTTCTATAGAAAAATTTTTTTATCGAAAATTTTTCTATAAAAAAATTTTTTTATCGAAAATTTTTCTATAGGAAAATTTTTTATCAAAAATTTTTCTATAGAAACATTTTTTTATCAAAAATTTTTCTATAGAAAAATTTTGTTATCGAAAATTTTTCTATAGAAAAATTTTTTTATCGAAAATTTTTCTATAGAAAATTTTTTTTATCGAAAAGTTTTCTATAGAAAAATTTTTTTATCAATAATTTTTCTATTAAAAAATTTTTTTATCGAAAATTTTTCTATAGAAAAATTTTTTTATCGAAAATTTTTCTATTGAAAAATTTTTTTTATCGAAAATTTTTCTATTGAAAAATTTTTTTATCGAAAATTTTTCTATAGAAAAATTTTTTTATCGAAAATTTTTCTAGAGAAAAATTTTTTTATCGAAAATTTTTCTATAGAAAAATTGTTTTATCGAAAATTTTTCTATAGAAAAATTGTTTTATCAAAAATTTTTCTATAGAAACATTTTTTTATGGAAAATTTTTCTATAGAAAAATTTTTTTATCGAAAATTTTTCTATAGAAAAATTTTTTTATCGAAAATTTTTCTATAGAAAAATTTTTTTATCGAAAATTTTTCTATAGAAAAATTTTTCTATAGAAAAATTTTTTTATCGAAAATTTTTCTATAGAAAAATTTTTTTATCGAAAATTTTTCTATAGAAAAATTTTTTTATCGAAAATTTTTCTATAGAAAAATTTTTTATCGAAAATTTTTCTATAGAAAAATTTTTTATCGAAAATTTTTCTATAGAAAAATTTTTTTATCGAAAATTTTTCTATAGAAAAATTTTTTTATCGAAAAATTTTTTAACGAAAATTTTTCTATAGAAAAATTTTTTTGCTATAGAAAAATTTTTTTATCGAAAATTTTTAAACATCAAACATTAAGTTAAATAGTTTTACTGTAGTGTACTGCACTAAGATCCCATTTTATTACAATTATTTATTATTGCAATAAATAGTTTTTTGGTAAAACCAAAAAATGTTGGAGGGAAAACCAATCCTCGACACGTTTCGCCATTAGGCCATCTCATCAGGAGGATTATGCCTAATTCTAGACAGAGATCACACATTATATCTTATGTGAGGACAGAATAAATACGAATTATTATTGTGTCCAACAAATATCAACAGCGAAGATGATAATCTGAACAGAAACACACAACATTTTTCAGTTTCATCATTTCTTTATTTCCCACACATTTGTTGTTGCGTGGAAAGGTTTCCCCAACAACATTTTTTGGTTTTATCAAAAAACTATTTATTATAATAATAAATTGCTGTTATAAGTTGGGATCTTAGTGCAATACACTACAGTAAAACTTTTTAATAAAAGTTTTTTTTTTTTTATTGAAAATTACTCTATAGAAAATTTTTTTTATTGATAAAAAAATTTTCGACAGAAATATTTGTATCGTAAATTTTTCTATATATCAAAAATTTTTCTTTAGAAAAACATTTTTATAGACAATTTTTCTATCGAAAAATATTTTTATCGAAAATTTTTGTATACAAAAATTTTTTAATCGTAAATTTTTCTTTTGATCAAAATTTTTGTACAGAAAAATATTTTTATCGATAATTTTTCTATGTAAAAATATTTTGATAGAAAATATTTCTATAGAATAATATTTTGATCGAAAATTTTTCTTTTCAGGATTAAAACAAAAATACTTATAAGAAAATAATATAATGTTTTGCTAATAAGCGGCTTTGATTTAATATAAAAATATTCCCCTTAATCTTAGAAGCGATATTCATTATATCAAACTCTTGTGGTTTTTCGAATAAATAACGCGAATTTAAATAGAAAAAAAAACTTTTAAGACTAAGACTCCGTATATTAGAAATAATATGTTCTTACATATAACTAATTTGCATATGCTACCAGGAATTCCTAGCAAAAACTTATGATTAAGATAGTTCTTATGACAGCAAAGTTACCAGATTATTAGAACTAATTAAGTCATATAAATAAGATCACGATTTTTTCCCTATTCATCATCAAAACAGAAAAATCAGGAACTTTTTTTATAAGACGACACTAATCTAATGAAATCTAGATGTACGTGAGTACAATTCTTATTAAATATCATATTTTAACAAAGTCATCGCAAAATAGTCATAATTCATTTTAAGCTTTTTTAATAGGATGAGATGATGAGAATTTATGCGTTCATAGCGGCAGCCTCAGTTGTGAAGTAAAAAAAAAAATCTTGACAAGTTGCCATATTGTAAGTAAGTACTCGTAGTCTTAATTTAATTATAGATTCCATTACTGGTTTAGTATAATTTTATAATACTTTGACATTTAAAATAGTTCACATGCATTTTCAACAATAAATAATAACTTAAATATTATATTTATTTATCGCTTAAACCACCTCTACGTAATACGTATGTAAGTATGGACAAAAATAGTCGTTTACTTACTCATTCTTTAGTTTGCAATTCAATCATTAATCATATAATTTTATTGACAACTTTAAGTTGAATTTGATTTGAGGTTTATTTATCTTAGTTTTTTTTATTATACTTTGAAAAGGGGGACTTTACACTATATGATTTTGTCATATGATTAAAGAGATAGTAAATGTGAAAATGGAATTTCCATCGTCTTAATTATAGTTCTCGTCATCCTCTATCCAATGACTCTATAATATAAAGATGTTGTACTACCAAATAGTAATTTGCCGTATGGTCTATTTGAAAAGTCCCATTAAAAAGTTAGAGTAACGCTTTTACTTGAAAAATTAGGATTTATCAGGCTTGAGTTCATTTTTAATTTTCAAATTATTAATTTGAAAATTTTAAAGCAATAATGTGGAGAAGGTTAGGTTAGGTAATAAAGGAGGTGTCAAAGACACCTACACT
The DNA here is from genome assembly GCA_933228675.1 of Stomorhina lunata. Lineage (NCBI taxonomy): Eukaryota > Metazoa > Arthropoda > Insecta > Diptera > Rhiniidae > Stomorhina > Stomorhina lunata. Next base: position 45,048,173 of record OW121740.1, on the reverse strand, counting down.
CGGAGACCCCAGGGGTCCATTGTGATCCTTTAACAGAGAGGGAGAAAAGAAAGAGTGAAGAAAGAAAGAATGAAGATAGGGAAGAGAAAAGTAATAGAGAGTAGAAGAGAAGACTACCCTATCTAGGCCAGTTGAGACCCGTGATGAACCCTACAATATCAATTAACCTACACTGTTGTAGATCCTGTAGGTCAGCAAGGAATCTGCTGCCTAGAAGTTTAAGTCTTAGGTTTTGCAGCCTTGGACAGTGACAGAGAATGTGTTCCACCGACTCGGACGAATCCTCATCTAGACATAGTCTGCAGAGGTCTGAAATGCTGCTATCCCACCTATGTAGCCTCGAATTTAAGGCCCAATGTCCCGTAAGGAACCCTATACATCTTCCTAAGCTTGACCTATTTAGACTTAATAGAAGCTTTGTGCCATTACTGTCCAGTTTAGGCCATATAGCTCTAGATGTCCTACACGTGACCATGTTACCCCACAACCTTGTGGTTTCCTGACTAGTCCAGGACTTAATGCCTAGATAAAAGTGACAGATAGGCGGAGCCAAATCCAACACTCTTTGGCTTAAGTCCAGACTTGAGCCGTGTCTGGCAACTTCGTCCGCAACTTCGTTACCAACGATGTCACAATGACCCGGAACCCAGCACAATCTAATCCTATAGCAAAGTGATAGCTCATGAAGAGCTATCCTACATTTTTTGACTAATTTGGAGGTAACCCCATAACCCCGCAACGCCTTGAGCGCGGCCTGGCTATCGACATAAATTGTCACCTCACTGTTAACAGCTATAAGACCCTGAATGAGCTCTGTAGCCTTCCAAATGGCAAAAAACTCTGCCTGGAAGACACTGCACTCATCCGCGAGTCTAAAGGATTTCCTAATATTTTGATCCCACAGGAAAACTCCAGAACCAGTCCCGCAATCCATTTTTGATCCATCCGTGAAGATCGAAAAGCCTTGAAAAAGTGCTGTTTGCCCATTCCAGTCGGATCTTTCGGGGATTACGATCTCTGGAGCTGAGCTGAACAGTAGTTCCTTGACTAAATAGTCAGATCGTGGTAGACCTGACTCCAAGCCCCGGGAGCCTGTTAAGCTCAGAATACTGGAGTGTCCCACATGTCTAAACCTAAGCATACCCGCCTCGTACAGCCTTACTAGACTTCTCATAGCCATCCCCTTAATGAAGATATCAAGGGGGTATAACGACAGCATGATGTCTAGGGCTGCCTGAGGTGTGCTTTTAAGGGCACCGGTTATACCAATACTGGCACAACGTTGTACCTTGTTGAGAGAAGTAAGAAAAGAACCCTTGCTAACTGCTTCCCACCATACTGCGCAACCATATGTTAAAACAGGCCTTACAATTGTTGTGTAAATCCAATACACAACTATCGGTCTTAAGCCCCATTTTTTACCCACGGAATTCCTGCAGAAGTAGTATGCGTTTAGCCCTTTTTTCATTCTTTCCTGAGTGTTTCTCTTCCAAGATAGCTTACTGTCCAAGATAATCCCTAGAAATTTGGCTTCCTGCGACAATCTCAGCTCTACACCATTCAGCACAGGAAGTTTAAACCTTTCAACCTTGTACCTTCTGGTGTAGAGGACCAACTCCGTCTTGTCGGGGTTAATCCCCAGTCCTTTATTACTGGCCCAGGAGGAAAGTTCTCCTAGAACCGTTTGCATAATATTACTTATTGTATCTGGGAACTTGCCAGATACGAGCAATACTAAGTCATCGGCATAGGCTACGACCTTTCTCCCTAGTTGGTCAAGTCTTCTTAGAACACAGCAGTGGTGATAAAACCCCTCCTTGTGGAGTACCCCTAGTTACTTTCCTACGTAAACTACAGTCACCTAGATTTGAGTTGATGATCCTACTGTTAAGCATATTCACAATCCACTCTACTAGGAAGCCCTGTATATTTAAGTCCTCCAGTGAACCCCTGATTGCTTCAATGGTAATGTTATTGAAGGCACCCTCGATTCTCTGAATTTCAGGCCCTTTTCAATAAAACTGACCACATCGTGCAACGCACTCTCAACAGATTTACCCTTGAGATAAGCATGTTGAGCGTTGCTAATAATGCGCGTACCTAAAGAGTTCCTAAGAAATAGATCAATCAGTCGCTCGAGTGTCTTCAAGAAAAAAGACGACAGGCTGATTGGTCTAAAATCTTTAGGTTTAGAGTGACTAGTCTTCCCTGCTTTAGGAATAAAAATCACTCTTACCTCCCTCCACCCACTAGGAGTGAAGCCCCCATGGAGGCAGCTAGCAAAAATACTATGAAGAATCGATAAACAATAGTCGGAAGAATTCTGTAGCATAGCGGGGATAATGCCATCCGGGCCTGCTGACTTGTACGGTAAGAACGTACTTACGGCCCACTTAATTCTTTCTGAAGTGACTATCTCGTCTATCAGATTATTCGGTATTGAGCCCAATCGCTCCATAGAAGGCTCATGAATAACCGGATCTGGATTCCGATTGCCGGGGAAGTGAGTATCAAAAAGTAGTCCGAGTGTCTCAGGGCTAGATTCAGTCCAAGAACCATCAGGTTTTAGGATAGATCCGGGGACCGTTGGGTCCTTGGATAGTAATTTCCTAAATCTCGACAGCTCGTTTACAGAATCGATGGTCTCACAGTAGGTTAACCATGTTGACCTTTTAGCTTTTTTGAGATCGCTCTTATACTTGTTGAAACTCAATCTATAATAAGTCCAATCCTCATCACTGCGAGTAAGTTTGGCCTTATTAAACAGTCTTCTAACACATGTCCTAAGGTTCTTTAGTTCCTTCGTCCACCAGTTAGGCTGTTTGCGTTTGCCCGGGAAGGTTAATGGGCAGCTATGTTCATAGCTAGTTATATAACTTTCCGTGAGCTTTGTCACCACAGTGTTCGTTTCCGCCTCAGAATAGATTCTAAGTGGAATCTTACGCACCATGGTGTCCGAAGAACTCCTAAAGGACTCCCAATTTGTTTTTCGGGGATTCCTGTAGGGACTCGGTTTGACTCTCTTAAAATTGACAGAGAAGGAGATCAAGCAATGATCAGAGAAGGAACATTCACTTGATACCTTCCAGTTTTCGATAAGATTGTCCTTCGCGTTTGTCAGTGTGATGTCTAATACCTCCTCCCTATCTTTTGTCCTGAAAGTGGGCGCGTTGCCCCTATTGCAGATCCTATGATGGTTATTAGTAATGAAATCAAAGACTGACTCACCGCGCTCGTTTATGTTGCTACTACCCCATTGGTAGTGATGGGCGTTGGCGTCACAGCCCATGATGAAGGTGTTGTTTTTCATGGACTCTACCAACCGCCTCACCTCGCTACTCGGAGGGTCCTCTGCCTCATACGGGAAGTAGGCTGAAGCCACAGTGAGGACATTCTTGCATGCGGCTTCACTCGCGACAACGGTTAGATCCCCACCACTGTAAGAATTGAGTAGACGTAAGTTTAATGAATTCCTAGCTAAAATACAGGTTCTCACCTTGTCGCCCGTGTTTGAGACAAATAAGGTGTAGCCTGCGACCTTGAGTCCTTGAACTCTGTTCTCGCGAATCCAGGGTTCCTGGATCAAGGCCACATCTACACCGGAGTCGACAAGTAGCCTTGTCATTTCGGCCGAGGCCGCTTCACAGTGGTGTAGGTTTAACTGCACCACTAGCAGCTTCTTTGGATCCCCCATGTTTAGAAAACCTAAACTTGACGGTTCCAATACCGAAGTTGACAACGCCCCTTGTCGACTTTAATTTGTCAAGGGATATCTTGTCCACGGTGAACTTGATATCCCTTCCGCTGTTTCCCTCACAGCTGGTAGAAGATAAAAATCTCCAACCAGATGTGAGGAAATTATTCTGGTTCTGGAGGACTGCCAGTATGGTTTCCACCTTCCTTACCGGACGTGGAAACCACGCTGTCACGACCTGCCGAACCGGGAGCTCCGTAGCCAAAATCACGTCAAGTTTGGCGGACGGACAGAGATCGGCGCAGCCGTTAACCACGGTTTTTAGAAAGTCAAAAGACCTCGCATTATCGCAGTTAACGATCTTCACCCCTCTCTGCCATTCCGCACCCTTGAATGATATGGCGTCCTTCGGCCCCTTAAAAAGACCAATACTATCGATCAGTCGGGCTTCAATCAGCTCCCAAAGATCATCTTTGATCCTACAATGAGGATCATTGTGATCTAAGACAGCTGCCTGAACTGTGTCCCGGCTGACCGACTTCTTGATCTTTTTAGACGTAGTGGGTTGCTCGTCTCCGGATCTAGCTCTCTTCACGCTTTCCTTACGGGGGCCCGAAGAGGTAGTCGAGGATCCGCAACCCACACCAGCCTTGCCAACCATCGCAGACCCAGACTTGGGGGCGCCGGTAGCAGGCTCCATTCTTGCCCTCTTGCGAGGAGAAGCTGGTTTCGCCACAGGGTCCTTGTTAGGAACTGTAGAACTGCCAGCTTCGGCTGGTTTCACCCCAGACACCTTGCTAGGTGACGCGGATCTACCAGCATCCACTGACTTTCCTACATGTCCTTTACCGGACTCTGTAGATCTAACAGCTTCGCCTCGCCTGATAAAACTTGAGGAGACGCCCAAGATGTCATCGGTAGAGCCGTAAATCCTTTCGAATTTAGCTACGGCCTGCCTATGCTTCTTGAGCTTCTTCCTCTCGTTTGCATCGAGCAGACTAGGGTCCTTGTCAGCCATCTTTTTGAGATAGGCCAAAGAACTTCTAGTCCCACTCTTCGCCTTGGCGAATTTAGTTCGGCTGGGTTTTTGCTTAACCTGTGGCGGTGCATCCACCACAGCGTCTTGCCGAACTAACCGTCCCAAGGGGAGTGGAGGGGTACCCGAGATAAGATCGGCCTGGCTCTCCTTCACAACTGAAGCCAAAGATCTAAGAGGTGATCTAGCCTTACCCCGCCCCGAAGTCGATATCACTCTGATATCGCTCTCCGTGTCGGTGTCAAGCACGATAACCTCAGAGACCTGAGTAGCTTCAGTCCTGTCGGTGCGTCAGAACGATCTTTCTGGGCTTCCGGAGCCAGTTCAGCCTGGCTCTCCCTTTCCACTGCAACCACAGAACCCAAAAGAGATCCAGCTGGACCCTGACAAAAAGCCGGTGTCACTTTGACATCGCCCTCTGTGTCCGGATCCAACGAGACCTCTGTCGCACTACTTGTGATAGCAGTAGAACCGGCAGAGTCAGTCTGTTCCCTCTGGGTCTCTCCTACCAGCGGGTCCCTAGATCCTGAAGGAGATCCCGATTGAGATCGGCCAGAATTTGAGATTACAGTAACCTCGAATTCTGAATCCGACTCAAGCGAGACGTCCGCCAGAGTCTGTGTGGCTCCGGTGGTGTGAGAGGAGTCCAGATCGTCCAATAGCCCCCCCAACTCCTCTAAGTCCGTCAGTAATTGTCTCTCCTGATGGAGTATGTCCGTGTTAATGTCGCTAAGAGTCAGTTCGTCGATGTCGTCCCTCCCTGGTATGTCCCGTCTAGCCCTGAAGCTGTCCTTCAAGGAAGTCCCGTCCGTGTTAAATTTGGTTTTTTTTAAATTATTTTGATTTTTATTCGAAATTTTGTTCCCACGAGTATGGGGGAACTGAGGTCACCCGCGTCATAGCCCCCTATAACGCGAGAGCGACTAGATACTGGTGGAGGCGTTAAGGTATCCAACCAGGCACCGTTGAAACACAGTCTACCGTTTACCCCCGACTGCGAACCGAAAGCCCGTAGCACGGTAAAAAAGGCGCATGACACCGGGGCTTGGGGGGGGTTAGTTTAAAGTATTAACCCACTACTACCTGTTTGGTCCGCGGGAGATATTTGATTTTTCTCCTACCACCCACGCATGGAAAGGGGTTCCTCGCCACCTATTTATGTGGCTGGTTTCCCCCCATGAATGGGAGGCATCCCCCTATCCGCCACCCGGGGACGCGCCCTCTAGGGATTAGGTTCCCCCGAGGGAATAATGTGGAGAAAAACTGAAACAATTATTTTTGAACGCGGCTAGTGGATTGCAATTTCTGTCCCGCCACAGGACGTCATCAGCACTTAGCGCCCTCGACCACAGTCGAGTTATCAAATTGCAGAGATAATCATCAATTTAACTCATTGAGTTTGATCGAACATCACTACGTTTAATTGATTGTGTATTCTCCTATTACCTGTTTTGCTCGATCTTTTCACTTGCCGTTAGCATGTAGAGAAGAACAAGACTTTTTGGTTTGATGCTACGGCAAGTGAAAAGATCGAGCAAAACAAGTAATAGGAGAATACACAATCAATTAAACGTAGTGATGTTCGATCAAACTCAATGAGTTAAATTGATGATTATCTCTGCAATTTGATAACTCGACTGTGGTCGAGGGCGCTAAGTGCTGATGACGTCCTGTGGCGGGACAGAAATTGCAATACACTAGCCGCGTTCAAAAATATTTTTTTCATAAATAAAGCATTTTGATTAAATTTGGTAACATTCGGTCCACATTTGGCAATAGCTCCTATATCAGTCTCCGGAAATGACATAAATATACTTAAATCTTGAAATAAGAGGTTATCCATTTCGTGGTTTCAAAAGTATAGGACTGGAATTCAATATCTGCTAAACTAAGTTGTTAAACCAATTTGTTTCTTTTCGGTTTAAAGTCTGACATTGACGAAAATGAATAGCTTAACGCTAGATGGCTTTTCTTTATTTTTGCACATTAAGGTTACTCTTCGTCGGATCGACGGAAACACAAAAATACAAAAAAAAGGGTGTTTATGTCCGTCTGTCCGTCAGATAAAAGTGCGATAGCGCCTTAACGAAAAGGGCTACAGCAACAAAATTTTACAAAAGGAAGTCTTATGTGAATGCCAGCCAGTGTGCAAAATTTTGTTACAATCGGTTACTATTTGACCATAGCTCCTATATAAAAAACTTATGGAAACACAAAAATACAAAAAGAAAATACAGTTTATGTCCGTCTTTCCGTCAGAGAAAAGCGCGATAGTTCCTTAAGTGCAAGAGCTAGAGAGACAAAATTTAGCGAAAGTATTTTTGGTATGTTATAAAAATTGTGTGCTGAAAATGGGTAAAATCGGTTCACATTTAGTTAGAGCTCCCATATAACCCTGCCCCGGAAATCATATTTATGCTGATAAATTGAATAAAATTATAAAATCTAAGACTAATAAATTTAGAACAGAGAAGTTTTATGCAACTTTCAGTCAGTATATCAAATTTTATAGGAATCGGACCATTTTGGACCACAGCTTTCATATAAAAACCGCTCCCGGTAACCACTAAAATGCCACAAACGCCAGTTAAGAGCTATTAAATCATAAACTATCTCAGCTATGGCAACTAAATTTTGCACAAATAAACTTTATACTAATCCCCTTTTTATATCTGCAATCAAAAAGATTTATATCTGCAATCAAAAAGATTTAAGATTGCATCTACGAAATTAGATAGCTATCAATCACTGCTAGGTCCAGACTTTATACACGGTAGATGCATTAGGAACTCCTAACAAAATATATGAACCTGCCGTGTTGCTATCGACATGTTTATGGCGCAACGAAACAGCTTATTAATGTAAAACTATATTCGGTTATGGAACAGCATTTTGTCCATGGTAAATACTAGGGAAACCACTTAGATACTTTTAAATGTTGAACTATAGCAACCGAATTTAGTCCAAATATATTACCAACAATACCACATTTGGTCAACATTTTGAATTAGCTGCACTCTCGTACAACTTGATGGTGGGTATACAAGATTCGGCACAGCCGAATATAAAACTCTTAGTTGTTTGCTTTAAAAACGTGGAAGGAATTCTTTTTTGCAAACAACCGTAAACAAACTTAAAACATTTCATGTCGTTTTACAAAGTGATATCTTTATTGGGCAAAGTCTCTCTGATTTTGTATTTTCCTAACCCTAGGGGTAGCAAAATGCAAAATAAGAGAGAATAAGAGAGACTTTGCCCAACATTGCTTTAGAGTAAATCACATAAACACACTTCACAAAACTGCTTTACAAAATTTTCTTAGTCTCGCTGTTCTCTTATACGCGTCTTGATTAAAACTCTGCCACGATATCAGTATGACAGCCTTAAACAGTAAAGAAGAGAGTTTCTAGTATTTTATGCAGACACTAACAATGCGGCTTACGAATGTTCATGCATGTTCCAATACATTCTCACATAATCAAGAGCACATTCACTCGTACGTTGTACGAATGGATTATCTGAACAGAGAGTTTAGATAAAGAGAAAAATGTTGCTCTACTTTTACAGCAAAACATTAAGGGGAAAATGTTGCTCTGCTTATAGACCAACAGAAACATTCTAGAAAACTAGAGAAAGAATTATAAGTAGTGAACTTTGCACAATGGGCCGGATAAATTCGTGACATTGTGTTAAACTCGTCTAACTAATGCATTTGCCGTTCGGAGCCGTAATTAAAACGTAGGTCCCGTTCTTTGTGTCTAAAAATAGAATCAGATGCAGCTCATTGTCAGCGAGAAGTACCCCTTGTTCCAACTGGAATATCGTGGGAATAATGTATGTAGTGGGTTACTAAACCGACGTCCTAACCCATATTTTTATCATTCTGATGGGGTAATTCACGGCACATATTAGCCCGCTACTTTAACGAATGCTAACGTAGTTACCTAGGTGAAACCACGAGGAGGTCCGTGTCCACAGTTAAGATGAAGGATGAACCAAGATAACTCTACGCTTATCAAGTTAAGGCTAATCAGAACCGTTGTTGTTGGATACCACATCCCCTACATCACCCATTAAACCAAATGTGAACACCAAAATTAAATTCCTTTTAACATCTCCGCAAGGTACCAGCCAGTTTTTGGATCTTTACATATACAAATTACCTGTATTTTTATTAAAGTGTGCGAAATCAGTGTATCAAATTTTTTTGGAAACGGCTTTTATATGACCATACCTCCCATACAAGAAAAACTGTCAAAAGTCTATGATATAACATGATAATCTGTTTGTTTGATATCGAAAGCTCAACTAAATGTTTTTTATGATAATTTTCATGAGTTTACTTAATGTTCGTAATATTTACGAAAACTACAAAAAGTAGTCGGCTCCTGGTGGTATGGCCTGCCGGCTGCAATGCTTAACTAACTAGGGCAACCACTCCAAAAACTATGATTTAACACTATATGCGATTTTACAAAGATTATTCTGTTATCCTTGCCTCCTAGTGGAGCATAGGGCCTCTAAGATTATTATAATAAAATTCATATAGTGTAAACGCAACTTTTATTGTACCTTCAAACATGTGCGCAAGTATGATATAGTATTTATACATCTGGTCTGCTTAGGCTGCTGCTAAGTTTAATGACTGACAGTCTGACTGCCACAATTGTTGTCATTCATCTTGGAAATTGTTAGCAAAAACCCAACTTAGCAAAGTCTAGTAGAAATTGTTAAATGTGTGTAGAGAAAAATCTAGTTAAAATTTGCAATAAAAACTAAGTTTGATTTAGTATGTGTTTAAGTTTTAGATTTGATTTGCTAAAACATTTTGCTAGAATAAATATTTATTATTTTCTAATGGCGTTGATGATGACGATGATGATCATAATGATGTTCATTATTACAGTTTTAACTCGTGATTTTTTTTTTTATATTTTTCGCTATTACTTAATAATATTTTGTTGCTTCAACTAGAAGTGATGACCAACATGATGACATCAAACGCATAAATATTCAATTAATAACACCAATATTTGCCCGCAACACAAAAAGCAACAAATTAAATGTAACTACAAAGTATTTGTTTTTTTTTTGCTGCTTCACACAAAAATATTCAGACTGACAGATACTTCAACCGATTTGATGTTACAACAAAGGCAACATTAAATCTCAAAGGCTGTTTATGCGAAACAGAACAAAAAAATCAATATTAATAAAATTGACATTTAACCATAAACATAGAGCGAGATAAAATGCGTCATGATTTGTTGTGAAATATCTAGTAATTTTGTTTCGTAATCAATAAATAAAAGTGCTTATAATTATACAAATACAAGGTGGCGCAAAAGTAATCCTCCTAAATATCAGAAAATTCTATAAATTTTGGGATTGGCCCCTGATGTCAATTCTGTTCTGACATTTGTGTAGTAAACACTTGCGAAATACACGTTAATAAACAATGTTACGCTACACTGCTCCAGAACGCGGAATATTGGCGACTATTTATTTGACCAATAATCGGTCGGTGACTTTGGCACAACGTGAATTTCGTCGCAGATTTCCTGGCCGTTCAACGCCTACTGGTGAAACACTGCGACGTTTAGCAGCTCGCCTCGAAGAGAGCCTCGAAGAGACGAAGAGACGTCGTCTGGTCGATGCCGTCGACATCGACCAGACGACGTGCCACGCAAATGGGTATCAGTCGACGGTCTTTACAGCAAATTTTGGTAAAAGATTTGAAGATGTTTCCGTACAAAGTCCAGACGGTGCATCAGCTGTTAGCTGCTGATCTCCAATCGCGTCTAACATATGCTCAAGCCATCCTTAATCACCACCAAGAGGAAGATGATTTTTCATCAAAAATAATCATGAGTGATGAGGCCCATTTCCATCTTAGCGGGTACGTAAATAAGCAAAATTTAGGCTTCTGGGGCACTGAAAATCCGCGTGCAACCCACGAAGAGCCATTACACCTGCTCAAAGTCACTGTATGGTGTGCTGTTTTCGCTGGAAGAGTCATCGGACCTTTTTTCTTTGAAGACGTAGCGGGCCAAACGGTTACTGTGAATGGTGAGCGCTACAGAGCAATGATTAACGAGTTCCGTTTGCCGCAACTTGAAGAATTGGGATTGGAAAACATGTAGTTCCAACAGGACGGTGCAACGGCACACACTGCACGTGCCACAACACAATCGCCTGATTTGACCGTTGCAGACTTCTTTTTGTGGTGCTTTTTAAAGTCGCAGGTTTATGTCAACAACCCTCAGACTCTTGCAGCTCTTAAAGACAATATCCGTCAAGAATGTGAGGACCTATCGCCGGAAGTTTTGGCCAAAGTGATGGAAAATGCCATAAAAAGGGCTCAAATGACAATCAATCAATAGCAGCGGCCATTTACATGACATCATATTCTCGACTTGATGTAAAAAAAAATCAAAAGACCAAATACAAATAATCCACAAGAAGAATCAAAGTCTTTAATTTTTTTTTTTAATTACAGCCAAAAAACATCGGAAGGTTATTTTTGCGCCACCTTGTATAATGTTTAAATAATTTGTAAATTGTGAAAAATCTTACAATTTAGGGAAATATTTAATTTATCAAAGTTAGTGTGATTCCCGGGGCGGGGTTATATGGGAGCTCTTACTAAATATGAACTAATTTCGCCCATTTTCAATACGCAACTTTATCAACGTATCGAGAATACTTTTGCAAAATTTTGCATCCCTAGCTCTTTCAGTGCGATTGACGGACAGAAAACCCCTTTCTTTTTGGTATTTTGTGTTTGCGTTATATTTATTAAGTTTTTAAGTTATTTATATGAGAGCTAAGGTCATATGTGGACCGATCGTGACAAAATTTGCACACTGGCTGACATTGACACAGGAATTCCTCATGCTAAATTTAATGGCCACATATGTTTTTAGTGCTATAATTAATCATTTTAGTGTATTTTAGGTAGAATTTAATCTGTTTCCGTGTTTTGTATGGAAGCTATTGCTGAATGTGAACCGATTTAGAAAAACTTTTATAGGCTACCTAGTGCTTATGTAAAACTTCTACATACCAAATTTATCATTATTAGCAAATAAGCGATTAGCCTATGCAAGGTTAGACGGGGGCTATGGTCTAATATGAAACGATATTGCCCAATTGCAATACCAGTGTATAACTTTGCCAAGTTTCAGTCTCTTAGCTCCTTTCGTTTAGGCATTATCTAGCCTTTAACAGACAGACGAATAGACAGACAGACGAAATTCGCTTAGTCATCTTAGAATTTCATAAGGATTCAGAATATATCGAGCCTTTAGATTTAAATAATCGTAAACGGCATTCCGTTAAATATCTTTTAAACTATTAGAGATAGCGTAGTACAGTAAGCATATTTGTCTTTCTTTCTTAAGTAGTTGTCGAACGTAAAAAAACTTTTCGATAGGTTTATTGTTGCGGAAGTTATACGGACCATTAGGTTTTGCATAAAATTGAACTCAACTTTGGCCCACTGTGCTAAAAATAGACATGTTTTTAAAAATTGGTCTAAAACTCCAACTACCCATTGGCTTATTTTTGTACATTGCACTATAATCCGCCTATTAGCTTAAAAGTTATTAAACTAAAACTAAACAAGTAAGAGTGTTATATTCGGCTGAGCCGAATCTTGTATACCCACCATCAAGTTGCACGACAGTGCAGCTAATTCAAAAAATGTTGACCAAATGTGGTATTGTTGGTAATATATTTGGACTAAATTCGCTTGCAGTGGTATAGTTACTATAGTTCAACATTTAAAAGTATCTAAGTGGTTTCCCTAGTATTTACCATGGACAAAATGCTGTTCCATAACCGAATATAGTTTTACATTAATCTGCTATTTCGTTGTGACATAAACATGTTGATGGCAACACGGCAGGTTCATATATTTTGTTAGGAGTTCGTAATGCATCTACCGTATATAAAGTTTGGACCTAACATTGATTGATAGCTATCTAATTTCGAAGATACAATCTTAATATACTGAATGTACCTCCAATACTTTTTTAATGTAGATATAAAAAGGGGTTGTTATATATATAAGAACTATAGCCAAATGTTGACCGATTGTTATATACTGGCTGGTATTAATATAAAGTTTATTTGTGCAAAGTTTAGTGCCCATATCTGACATAGTTTATAATTTAATAGCTCTTAACTGGCGTTTGTGGCATTTTAGTGGTTACCGGGAGCGGTTTTTATATGAAAGCTATGGTCAAAAATGGACCGATTCCTATAAAATTTGACATACTGACTGAAGGTTGCATAAAACTTCTCTGTTCTAAATTTAGTAGTTATAGATTTTACAATTTTATTCAATTTATCAGCATAAATGTGATTCCAGGGGCAGGGTTATATGGGAGCTCTAACTAAATGTGAACCGATTTGACCCATTTTCAGCAACATATCGAAAATACTTTTGTTAAATTTTGTTCAGGAACTATCGTGCTTTTATCTGACGGACATAAACCCCCTTTTCTTTTGTATTTTTTTGTTTCCGTAAGTATTTTATATGAGAGCTATGATCTAATGGTAAGCGATTGTAACAAAATTTTACACACTGGCTGACATTCACATAGGACTTCCTTTTGTAAAATTTTGTTGCTATAGCCGTTTTCGTTAAGGCGCTATCGCGCTTTTATCTGACGGACAGACGGACATAAACCCCCTTTTCTTTTTGTATTTTTGTGTTTCCGTATGTTTTTTATATGGGAGCTATGGTCAAACGGTGATCGATTGTGACAAAATTTTTCACACTGGTTTCCTCGTGCTAAATTTTGTGGTTATACCTGTTATAGTTTTAGATTTATTGGGATTTAAGTGTATTTTAGGTGAAATTTTGGCTGTTTCCGTAGGTTTTTCGTATGGGAGCTATGACTAAATGTGAACCGATTTTGATGAAATTTTATATGCTGCCTAGGGCTTATGCGAGCCTGCTATGTTATAATAGTTTGTTATTTATTAGCAAATAAGCGATTACCGTAGGCGAGGTTATCTGGGAGCTATGATCAAATGTTAACCGATTTTGACCAATTTCAATACCAAAATTTTCTCAGAGATGAAGAATGTTTTAACCAAGTTTCAGTGAGCTAGCTCCTTTCGTTTAGGCGTTATCGTGATTTCAACAGACAGACGGACATCGATCAATCGTCTTAGAATTTCATAAGGATTCAGAATATATGTATATCGTTTTTGATGGTTGAGCCAATATTAAGAAAATTACAAATGGAATGACAATCTCAATATACCCCCTATTCTTTTTGATGATGGGTATAAAAACTTCACATGCAATACTTGCACCATAACTTCTAAACAATTTGGAAAAAATTTGGTTAGTTTGTCGAAAGTAGCAAACGAACAAAAATGTAATGCCCCAAATCATTCTTCGTTTTTGTTAAATGAAGATTTTATGACGCTTACGATCAATTTTTTTCCTGTCGCTTGCGATCGTTTTAATCTAAGGGCTCGTTATATACCCAGCAAAACTTTGGTAATGGCAAGTACTCTGATAACTGGTTACCTTGTAACGACTACAACATACCATCCGAATAAATAATAAGTTATTACAGAAGTACTTATTTGTAATTAAGATGGTAATTTAAACTGAATGGCCCCGGTTTAAATCCCACCAAGGGCAACAATTTTTTTTTAATTTTTTTTTTATTAAAAGAGTCGTTGTAAATGATTTTTGAATTTTAAGAACTTAAATATCATCTTCTGTAAAAAAAAAATTGTAAAACTAACTCATGTTAATGGCAAAATGCAATCATGAGTCAATTTTGATTATGTAGGGGATGTTGAATACCAAACACGATTCTAATTGGTCTTAACTTGGTAAGCCCAACTTATCTGGGTCATCCTTCATCTCAACTGTGGACACACACCTCCTCATGGTATCACCCGGGGAGCTAGTTTAACACCCATTAATATTGTGAGTTAACATGTTCCGAGAGTTGTCCCATAAGATCGATAAAAATGGGTTAGGATTACGGGCTAGTAACCCTCTCTTGAAAAAAAAATACAATGAAGAGGATAAAATTAGAATTGAAATGTCCTACTACCTAATGTTAGAGGAGGATGTCCGAAACTTCGATAGAAAGACCAAGTAGAGGAACATTTTTCAAAGCTTGGCCTATAAAATTGGAGAATATTCGCACAAGATCGAAATCCATGGAATTCTAAAATATGCTCGGACTTTGACCTTAACAGGTTGTAACATTTAAGTAAGTAAGAGTCAATCTTATGTAAAAACTTATACAAAAAAGAAGATTTAAATTGTTTAAGTTTTAAAATAATTTTAAAAAAGTTTTAAAATAATTACAAAAAATCGTATAAAAATATTTTTCCAAAAATTACAACAAAGCAAAAAAAGCAGGGAAAAACAAAGTTATTTTCAAATGATTTTGGATCTAAAAATAAAAATTGTTTATATTAATTATAAGCTGCTAAGTTTTCAAAATATGAAGTAGCTCAGTGGAAGAGTCTCTGCCTAGCAGTCGGAGGGTCTGGGTTCGAGCCCCCATGGGATCATAAAAAAAATTTTGTATTTCGTTTAAAAATATATGTTCTTAATAAAACAACAACGAAAAAGTTGTTGCTGTTGTTGTTGTTGCTTTCAAATTGCTTACCCAAGTCATAACTTTTCTGCAATTGGTAAGTACTTGCCTCCAATGACATCCCCATGTTAATGTAATGACTTAAACAGCGAATGAGTAAGTAGTTCGTGTTCAATAGTTTAACTGTTTAACTCATTATTTGGTAATGAAAAGTTTTACTGGGATACCTTTTGGTTTTTGTGTTAACATTAAGGAAATTACAAACGGAATGACAATCTCAATATTTCACCCATTTTTTTTTTGATGGTGGGTATAAAAATTGTCGCATGACCTTCTTCTTTTGTTATCCTTGACTCCCAGTAGAGCATAGGGCCTCAACCATCCTTTTATACCGAACTCTATTGCGAGATGTTAGGCATGATGTAATGATGCATGAATAGTTTGCTGCTTCCAACTCATCATCAGTTGAACTACACTACGGCGCTTCCTTGTGGATTCCAACAAAGCGCTTGTCGATCAGTGTTCGTATTTGGCCTTTGAAGTGTGTGGCCTATCCATCGCCATTCCTGTTGACATACCTCTATAAAAGCAGGGATTTGGTTTGTGGCTTTTAGTATGTCGCATGACCATTCGTCAGGAATTGCTGAATGACGTCAACGGATCCTGATTATCTTAAAACTTGTGCCTTAGAAACCAAAGTCCAATCGACCCAATGGAAGGGCCTAGGCCAAAAAATCACGTTAAGTTCGATCAAGTATGAAGGTTTTGCTGACAGTTTATTTTTATTATCGTAGCATAGTGCATCAGGAGTTCTTACTACGAGGCCGTACGATCAATAGGAGTGTTATCTTGAAGATTGAAGAGATCCACGAAAGGTCGCCGTTTTGAGACGATTGAGGAGATACAAAGTGTTTTATATGAAACGTTTTATATGATCAAATTCTTAATAGAGAGGAAATTTTATGGACGCAGGCGGGTTCAGACATATATTTCCAAAAAAGTACGACTTATAGACAAATTTGCAAAAATTCCCATTTATTAAGAATAATACGTTTGTTTCATGCGTTTTTTTTTTTTGCAATATATGAACAAAGTGCAATAATATTCTTATGCGCCTATTAGATCTAACATAAACTTTGTCTAAAATTGTAAATTCCTAACAGAAAACAAAGGAATTTTTGTGTTATTATTTTAGTAAGAAAAAAATCTTAAACAAGTCAATATTTTTATGTAATAAATTATCAATAAAGCAGCTTTTAACTGCTGCTGGTGCTGCCTTCAGAACAAAAGCGAAAACAATGCGTTTTGTGAACTTTAAACAAAATTGCAAACGCTCGTAAATAGCAAAAATTGTTTCATGAGTCACAAATAAATAAAATTGCTTGGGAAATAATGGGCGAGGAAATATTTTAAGTTTAAGTTTTTCCTAAAATCGTTTATTGTGAATAAATGGAATTCTTTGGCGGTCATTCTTTGTGTTTGTGAATGAATGTAGGAATGAATGGGGTGCATTTTATGGGGGCCTTAATTATGATTTAAAATAGTAGAAAAATAAAATGAAATCAGTTGGCATTTAGAGGCAAGTTTTTTTTTTTGAAAGAATTTTTGTCATATTGTAAAAAATATATAAGATGTGAGAATTTATAGAGTCATGAGTAGCAGCTATACAGATTTTTTAAATAGATAAAAATATTGGAGTTTAAATTCATAAATAAAATTTTTCAAAACTTGTAGCAAATCTAAATAAATACTTGTCCAAGCCACATAAATTTTACTCAATTAATTTCAAATTGCAACAAAGTATTTTGTCAACAGATCGTCCCGTTTTCAGAGTCAAGTTTTTTTTTTTGTATAATTTATGTCTTGTGGTATTTAAAAAGAAAAAAATCAAAAATATTAACAAATATAAAATTATCATATTGTCTCAATTAATATTGAAAAATATGTTATCTTTGCTCTAGATCTTTAAAAATACAAGTCATTAAAAAGAAAAGGTTCAACACAAAAATTGTTGTTAAATGTCCCATTAAGTCCCATAAAAAATATTCTTCTATAGAAAAATTTTCGATAGAAATATTTTTCTATAAAAAAATTTTCGATAGAAATATTTTTCTATAAAAAAATTTTCGATAGAAATATTTTTCTATAAAAAAATTTTCGATAGAAATATTTTTCTATAGAAAATTTTTCGATAGAAATATTTTTCTATAGAAAAATTTTCGATAGAGATATTTTTCTTAAGAAAAATTTTCGATAGAAATATTTTTTAATAGAAAAATTTTCGATAGGAATATTTTTTAAAAGAAAAATTTTCGATAAAAATATTTTTCTATAGAAAAATTTTCGATAAAAATATTTTTCTAAAGAAAAATTTTCGATAGAAATATTTTTCTATAGAAAAATGTTCAAAAGAAATATTTTTCTATAGAAAAATTTTCAAAAGAAATATTTTTCTATAGAAAAATGTTCAAAAGAAATATTTTTCTATAGAAAAATTTTCAAAAGAAATATTTTTCTATAGAAAAATTTTCGAAATATTTTTCAATAGAAAAATTTTCAAAAGAAATATTTTTCTATAGAAAAATTTTCAAAAGAAATATTTTTCTATAGAAAAACTTTCGATAGAAATATTTTTCTATAGAAAAATTTTCGATAGAAATATTTTTCTATAGAAAAATTTTCGATAGAAATATTTTTCTATAGAAAAATTTTCGATAGAAATATTTTTCTATAGAAAAATTTTCGATAGAAATATTTTTCTATAGAAAAATTTTCGATAGAAATATTTTTCTATAGAAAAATTTTCGATAGAAATATTTTTCTATAGAAAAATTTTCGATAGAAATATTTTTCTATAGAAAAATTTTCGATAGAAATATTTTTCTATAGAAAAATTTTCGATAGAAATATTTTTCTATAGAAAAATTTTCGATAGAAATATTTTTCTATAGAAAAATTTTCGATAGAAATATTTTTCTATAGAAAAATTTTCGATAGAAATATTTTTCTATAGAAAAATTTTCGATAGAAATATTTTTCTATAGAAAAATTTTCGATAGAAATATTTTTCTATAGAAAAATTTTCGATAGAAATATTTTTCTATAGAAAAATTTTTGATAGAAATATTTTTCTATAGAAAAATTTTCGATAGAAATATTTTTCTATAGAAAAATTTTCGATAGAAATATTTTTCTATAGAAAAATTTTCGATAGAAATATTTTTCTATAGAAAAATTTTCGATAGAAATATTTTTCTATAGAAAAATTTTCGATAGAAATATTTTTCTATAGAAAAATTTTCGATAGAAATATTTTTCTATAGAAAAATTTTCGATAGAAATATTTTTCTATAGAAACATTTTCGATAGAAATATTTTTCTATAGAAAAATTTTCGATAGAAATATTTTTCTATAGAAAAATTTTCGATAGAAATATTTTTCTATAGAAAAATTTTCGATAGAAATATTTTTCTATAGAAAAATTTTCGATAGAAATATTTTTCTAAAGAAAAATTTTCGATAGAAATATTTTTCTATAGAAAAATTTTCGATAGAAATATTTTTCTATAGAAAAATTTTCGATAGAAATATTTTTCTATAGAAAAATTTTCGATAGAAATATTTTTCTATAGAAAAATTTTCGATAGAAATATTTTTCTATAGAAAAATTTTCGATAGAAATATTTTTCTATAGAAAAATTTTCGATAGAAATATTTTTCTATAGAAAAATTTTCGATAGAAATATTTTTCTATAGAAACATTTTCGATAGAAATATTTTTCTATAGAAACATTTTCGATAGAAATATTTTTCTATAAAAAAATTTTCGATAGAAATATTTTTCTATAGAAAAATTTTCGATAGAAATATTTTTCTATAGAAAAATTTTCGATAGAAATATTTTTCTATAGAAAAATTTTCGATAGAAATATTTTTCTATAGAAAAATTTTCGATAGAAGTATTTTTCTATAGAAAAATGTTCAAAATATTTTTCTATAGAAAAATTTTCAAAAGAAATATTTTTCTATAGAAAAATTTTCAAAAGAAATATTTTTCTATAGAAAAATTTTCAAAAGAAATATTTTTCTATAGAAAAACTTTCGATAGAAATATTTCTCTATAGAAAAATTTTCAAAAGAAATGTTTTTCTATAGGAAAATTTTCAAAAGAAATATCCTTCTATAGAAAAATTTTCGTTGGAAATATTTTTCTATAGAAAAATTTTCTTTGAAAATATTTTGCTATAAAAAAATTTTCTTTGGAAATATTTTTCTATAGAAAAATTTTCGATAGAAATATTTTTCTATAGAAAAATTTTCGATAGAAATATTTTTCTATAGAAAAATTTTCGATAGAAATATTTTTCTATAGAAAAATTTTCGATAGAAATATTTTTCTATAGAAAAATTTTCGATAGAAATATTTTTCTACAGAAAAATTTTCGATAGAAATATTTTTGATAGAAATATTTTTCTATAGAAAAATTTTCGATAGAAATATTTTTATAT
Organism: Stomorhina lunata; assembly: GCA_933228675.1. Classification (NCBI taxonomy): domain Eukaryota; kingdom Metazoa; phylum Arthropoda; class Insecta; order Diptera; family Rhiniidae; genus Stomorhina; species Stomorhina lunata. The sequence goes on along the minus strand of OW121740.1, from coordinate 45,028,347 downwards.
AAAAAAAATTTCGCTGGGAATATTTTTCCATAGAAAAATTTTAGATAGAAATATTTTTCTATAGAAAAACTTTCGATAGAAAAATTTTTCAATAAAAAAAATTTCGATAGAAATACTTTTCTATAGAAAAATTTTCTATAGAAAAATTTTCTTTGGAAATATTTTTCTATAGAAAAATTTTCTTTGGATAGATTTTTCTATAGAAAAATTTTCTTTGGAAAGATTTTTCTATAGAATATTTTTCTTTGGAAATATTTTTCTATAGAAAAATTTTCGATAGAAATATTTTTCTATAGAAAAATTTTCGATAGAAATATTTTTCCATAGAAAAATTTTCGACAGAAATATTTTTCTATAGAAAAATTTACGATAGAAATATTTTTCTATAGAAGAATTTTCGATAGAAATATTTTTCTATAGAGAAATTTTCGATAGAAATATTTTTCTATAGAATAATTTTCGATAGAAATATTTTTCTATAGAAAAATTTTCTTTGGAAATATTTTTCTATAGAAAATTTTCTTTGGAAATATTTTTCAATAGAAATTTTTTTTTTTTTTTTTTGAAATATTTTGCTATAGAAAAAATTTCTTTGGAACAATTCTATAGAAATATTTTTCTATAGAAAAATTTTCTTTGGAAATATTTTTCTATAGAAAAATTTTCATTGGAAATATTTTTCTATAGAAAAATTTTGCGTTGGAGATATTTTTCTATAGAAAAATTTTGCGTTGGAGATATTTTTCTATAGAAAAATTTTGCCTTGGAGATATTTTTCTATAGAAAAATTTTGGTTTGGAGATATTTTTCTATAGAAAAATTTTGGGTTGGAAATATTTTACTTAAGAAATTTGTTTTTTTTAAATATTTTGTTACAGAAAAATTTTGGTTGGAAATATTTTTCTAAAGAAAAATTTTTGTTGGAAATATTTTTCTATAGAAGAATTTTCGTTGGAAATATTTTTCTATAGAAAAATTTTCGTTGGAAATATTTTTCTATGGAAACATTTTCGTTGGAAATATTTTTCTATAGAAAAATTTTCGTAGGAAATATTTTTCTATAGAAAAATTTTCGTTGGAAATATTTTTCTATAGAAAAATTTTCGTTGGAAATATTTTTCTATAGAAAAATTTTCTTTGGAAATATTTGTTTTTAGAAAAATTTTGTTGGAAATATTTTTCAATAGAAAAATTTTTGTTGGAAATATTTTTCTATAGAAATTTTTTTTGAAAATATTTTGCTATAGAATTTTTTTTTTGGAAATATTTTTCTATAGAAAAATTTTCTTTGCAAATATTTTTCTATAGAAAAATTTCCTTTTAAATATTTTTCTATAGAAAAATTTTCTTTGGAAATATTTTCCTATAGACAAATTTCCTTTGGAAATATTTTTCTAAATTGACAACGGCTTTTGTCAGTGTATGGTCTTATTAATAGTAAAACAATTTCATGTTTTATAATTAACGCATTACCCGCTATAAATTCAATGTAACGTGTAGGCATTAAAGCCAAATAAAATGTTTTTAATATTATAATTACAAAGTCATTATACAATACAAATTGTTTTATAGTTTTTATTATTATAGTCTATATTATTTACCTATTAATAAGGCAATAGCATTATATATATAATTTTGTATGATATTAACTTTTAATTTATAATTAAGATGTTTCTCTATTTCACATAACATTAAATTGTTTATAAATTTTTCAATTCTCTCCTCTAACACTGGTTTAACGACATTTTATGCATAAATTAATTTATCTAATACTTAACTATTTTCTACTTATGAAGAAAATATTTATTCAATATAAAAAAACGGAAAAATTATTATTATGAATTATTATAGAGCACAAACTGACTTTCCTTTGATATCTAATGACAAAGCATCAATTTCCTATATCTCAGAGTGTCTGGCTATTCAGGCCCGAGACACAAAGTAAATCTAAGTAGAGTAATTATAAAGTAACAAACATTAATTAAATTTTAATAAAATAAAACATGATATGAAAACTTAACATCATAACATTACACCAGATTTGCTATTCCTTCATGGCGATTACTGACGATTGGTACTTATAGAAAAAAAAATCATAACAAAAAGCAATTTTATTATTAATAACAACTAAAATATTAATAATAATCATAAAAATGTGAAAAACCCGTCAACACATTGTTGACTGTATTATAAATCATTAATTGTAAAATATTTATTTTACACTGCTGGCCACCAGATTACGACTTCTTGGGGTTACGGTATCATTTTTGCAAAAATGTGATAATTTTCTTAGGCTCATATCTTGAAAACCGTTCGCAGTTTTGATTCACTTTTTGAAGAAAAGTTGTATCACTTGTCACAAAGAACAAAAATTGAACATATAAACTTAAAAAAACTTAATCTTGAAGATCAAAATCGCAAAAGACTAAAAAATAGTTTTTTACCTTTTTTCTACTACTCAGGTCCATAGGTAGCAAGCCGTTCAAAATTCAAGAAAGTAATCAACTACAAAAATATGCCCAAGATTTCACTAAACAACTTTCCAGAAACTACAATTATGCTATAAATGACGCTTAACACCGTTTAGAGGGCGTTTGGTAGCAGCAAAAGTAACAAATTTCCAGATTATTTTTTAACTTTATTTGTTTTTTCTTTACTTTAACAATTGCAGCAAGAAAAATATAACCATATACAGACATATACATGAAAAAAGACCAAAAAAATAAGATCCGTGTTTCCCAGTTTTGCCCCAAGTCAAGTATCGGGTGGTTGAATTTCAAGGGCCGATGTTGATTTTGAATAAAACACAAACTATTTAGGAAATTATTGTAATTTTATTTTATTATGATATATTGGTATTACTCAATTATGTATGGAGCAAAATATCGGCCAAATGGGCGCCGCGACCACGGCGGCACACCTCCATCCGATGGTCCAAATTTTTGATGACCCTGAGGCATAATGGAGTTTCTATGCCGTTAATGTGCCGAATTATCTCATCCTTTAGCTCTTGAATTATTGCTGGCTTATCGACGTACACCTTTTCTTTCAAATAACCTCAAAGAAAAAAGTCCAACGGTGTCAAATCACATGATCTTGGCGGCCAATTGACATTGCCATTACGTGAGATAACACTGCCATTGAATTTGTTGCGCAAAACAGCCATTGTTTCGTTAGCTGTGTGGCAAGTGGTACCGTCCTGCTGAAACCACATATCGTCCACATCCATATCTTCCAATTCGGGCCATAAAAAGTTCGTTATCATCTCACGATAGCGAACACCATTCACAGTAACTGCCTCACCGGCCTCATTTTGGAAAAAATACGGCCCGATGATGCCGCTAGCACATAAACCGCACCAAACAGTCACTCTTTGTGGGTGCATTGGTTTTTCGACAATCACTCTTGGATTCTCATTCGCCCAAATGCGGCAATTCTGTTTATTGACGAATCCACTGAGGTGAAAATGTGCCTTATCACTGAAGATGATTTTCTTCGAAAATTGATCATCCACTGTTGCCATTTCTGCCAATTGCACCTTGTAAGCGTGTAAATGCAAGTCTTTATGTGTAATGTTCATCAACGACGAGCGTGAGAGGTGCAATTGTTGGGCACGTTGAGGTGCAATATTTTCTGCAGTACGAGCTGTACTGGTGTTCTCGCATCTTCTACAGACCCGGTTTGCAAGATATGCATTTTGATTTGAACGCCCATTTTCATAATGAGTCTGGATAACTTTAACATGTTGTTGGATTGTGTATCTCTCCATGGCTCAAATTGAATAAAGGTAGAAACACAATTGGGACGAATGACTAATTTCGTCCAGCACGACGAATTCGGATTTAAAAATTCGTCTTGTAAATTCGTCGATTGAACACATTTGCGACGAATAAACGTTGTTGACGCCATTTTTGTTGATTTTTTATTTGCACAAATTACTTACACTTTCGGACATATCGCGCACTCACAACATTTGCAATTTTTTTTTTATTTTATTATTTTATTATTACACAAGATTATTGTATTTAAATAATTTTATTTGAAATAAATATTTTTTGTTGACATTTTATAAGGTGACCATATTGAACAAGAACACATATAATTTCTAAGATTTTACAACAGAAATATATATACAGCCACTCTAATCCAGTTTAGCCGTCGTTCGTCTGCGTATGAAATGTAAATAAACCTATCGCACTGTTCGATACGCACGACGAATTTCGTCGTACGATTCAATTGTGAGCACACTCATATAAGCCCATATGTTCTATTTCTAACGACGAATATTCGTTCCGAAAAATTGGTCGTTCGTTCCAATTGTGTTTCATACTTAAGTCTGAAATAGAGAAATGTCAAAAAAAATTCGGAAAAAAACTTGGCGTTTAGGTGTGGTTCACATTCCACATCGGCCCTTACAATTTAACCACCCTTTATTTGTTTTTTTTTGTTTTTTTTTTTAAGTGATAGTTTTCTCTGGCTCATATCTTGCAAACCGTTGAGAATTTTTATACATTCTTTGAGTAAATATTGTAGCACTTGTCATGGGGAACAAAAACTGTAAAGACATTCCGTTTGTAATTTCCTTAATATTGGCTCAAAAACCAAAAGCGATATATATTTTGAATCTTTATGAAATTCTAAGATGATTGAGAGATGTCCGTCTGTCTGTTGAAATCACGACTGAAACTTGGTTAAAAAATTCTCCATTTCTAAGAAAATTTTGGTATTGAAATTGCTCAAAATCGGTTAACATTTGACCATAGCTCCCGTATAACCTCGCATAGGCTAATCGCTTAATTGCTAATAAGTAACAAGCTATAATAGCTATGATGACAAAATTTGGTATATAGAAGCATATCAAATTTCAACAAAATCGGTTCACATTTAGCCATAGATCCCATACAAAAAACCTATGAAAATAGCCTAAATTTCGCTTCAAATACACTTAAATAAATCTACAACTATAGCAGATATAATCACTAAATTTGGTACGAAGAAGTCTCATGTCAATCCCAGCCAGTGTATAAAATTTTGTCGCAATTGGTTACGATTTGACCATAGCTCCCATATAAGAAACACAAAATATAAAAAGAACATGGGGCTTATGTCCGTCAGATAAAAGCGCGATAGCTCCTTAACTACAAGAGCTAGAGAGACAAAATTTTGCAAAAGTATTTTCGATATATTACAGAAGTTGTGTACTGAAAATATAAAATTCTAAGACTATTGAGCGATGTCCGTCCGTCTGTCTGTCTGTCTGTCTGTTGAAATCACGATAACGCCTAAACGAAAGGAGATAGCTCACTGAAACTTAGTAAAAACATCCTTCATCTGAGAAAATTTTTGTATTGAAACTAAGCAAAATCGGTTAACATTTGACCATAGCTCCCGTATAACCTCGCCTACGCTTATTTGCTAATAAATGACAAACTATAATAGCTATGATGATAAAATTTGGTACATAGAAGTTTCGCATAAGCTCTAGGCAGCATATAAAATTTAATCAAAATCGGTTGACATTTAGCTCCCATACAAAAAACTTACGGAAACAGCCAAAATTTCTCCAAAAATGCACTTAAATGCCAATAAATCTAAAACTTTAACAGATATAACCACTAAATTTAGCACGAGGAGCTCTTATGTCAATGCCAATCAGTGTGCACAATTTTGTCACAATCGGTCACCATTTGACCATAGCTCCCATATAAAAAACTTACGGAAACACAAAAATACAAAAAGAAAAGGAGGTTTAGTCCGTCTATCCGTCAGATAATAGCGCGATAGCACCTTAGCAAAAAAAGCTACAGCAACAAAATTTTACAAAAGCAAGTTTTATGCGAATGCTAGCCAATGTGCAAAATTTTGTTACAATAGGTTACTATTTGATCATAGCTCCCATATAAAAAACTTACGGAAACACAAAAATACAAAAAGAAAAGACGGTTTATGTCCGTCTTTCCGTCAGAGAAAAGCGCGATAGCTCCTTATCTACAAGAACTAGAGAGACGGTCCATATTTTACCATAGCTTTCATATAAAAACCGCTCCCCGTAACCACTAAAATGCCACAAACGCCAGTTAAAAGCTATTAAATTATAAACTATGTCAGCTATGGCCACTTTTTTTTGCACAAATAAACTTTATATTAATACCAGCCAGTATATAAAATTTTGTGGCAATCGCTTAACATTTGGCTATAGTTCTTACATATATATAACTTCCCCTTTTTTATCTACTATCAAAAATATTTAAAGGTACATTCAGTATATGTGGCCCGGTCAATGCAAAGGGAAAAGATGGGTTGAGACTCAAAAACAAAATTTGGAAAAATAAGCTAAAAATTTCGAAATTTAAGTCACCTTTTCATACATCGGGTGATATATTAAGACTGTACCTACGAAATTAGATAGCTATCAATCAATGTTCAGACTTATGTAGGGTAGATGCATTAGGAACTCCTAACAAAATATATGAACCTGCCGTGTTACTATCAACATCTTTATCTTAACTACATACTAAGCACCAACACTACCACATTTGGTCCACATTTTGATTTAGCTGCACGCTCGTAGATATATAAGATGTGTTTCTAAATTTAACACAACTTGATGGTGGGTATATAAGATTCGGCATAGCCGAATATAACACTCTTACTTATTATATTTTAGTTTGTTATTAAAAATAGTGTATGCTTTTGATACACTATTTTTCTTTGAAATTTTATTCAGAGTAACAACTATTTAAAACTCCACATGAATAATAAAAATAGTGTATGCTTTCTATACACTATTTTTCATTGAAGCATTCAAACATCATTCATTTAGAAGCCAAGCATTATTAAAGCTAGAAGTTATATTTGCATTATAATCTAAATTTGTAAAAAAAAAATATATTATAAATATATTATATGATCATGAATCTTAAAAGATATAGTCGTAAACTAATAACCGGCAGTGTATGACACCAAAACAGTTCGTATATTTAATTTAAGTATGAAACATTTGCACTTCATAACATAAACAATTTTTATAGCCTTCGTCATAGAGTCATAGCATGTTTAATGCGAGCGAAAAGTTTTGTTTTAAACATTTTGCTATGCGACATTAGTTAGATATGCGTTAGATTTTAAAGGCTAACCTTTAAATGTGACAACTAATTTAAGCTAATTATTAGTTAAGAAAACATAATTACATGGATATCAACTAATCGAAGCATTAGGGTGGGTCGATTTGTATGGGTGGACTAAAAAGTGAAAATCGTAAAAACGCAAATGATTATGAGAAACGTTCTAAAATGTTCTTCATACAACAGATTTGGTCTAAAATGGATTTAATATAGGCTTATGGGTGTAGTTATTATATGTGAGCAATTGGCTGCTATGGACCAACCGACCTTATTACACATACAATGTCTGTCTGTCTGTCTGTCTGTGTGTTTGTCTGTCTGTCTGTCTGTCTGTCTGTCTGTCTGTGTGTGTGTCTGTCTGTCTGTGTGTCTGTCTGTCTGTCTGTCTGTCTGTTTGTCTGTCTGTCTGTCTGTCTGTCTGTCTGTCTGTCTGTCTGTCTGTCTGTCTGTCTGTCTGTCTGTCTGTCTGTCTGTCTGTCTGTCTGTCTGTCTGTCTGTCTATCTATCTATCTATCTATCTGTCTGTCTGTCTGTCTGTCTGTCTGTCTGTCTGTCTGTCTGTCTGTCTGTCTGTCTGTCTGTCTGTCTGTCTGTCTGTCTGTCTGTCTGTCTGTCTGTCTGTCTCTCTGTCTGTCTGTCTGTCTGTCTGTCTGTCTGTCTGTCTGTCTGTCTGTCTGTCTGTCTATCTGTCTGTCTGTCTGTCTGTCTGTCTGTCTGTCTGTCTGTCTGTCAGTCAGTCTATCAGTCTGTCTGTCTGTTGTCGGCACAATTGGGTCTGAACAAAAGGAGCTAGTAAAAATCTTCTCCACTTCTTGGAAAATTTTGGTATTGCAATTGGGCGAAATCGGTTCACATTTGACCATAGCTCCCGTATAACCTCTCCTAAGCCAATCTATTATTTGCTAATAAATGAAAAATTAAGCATGGAAACCAAGACACTTTTAACTATTCCAAACAGAAAGGACAACGGTATATCAAAATCCAAGCGTTCCCCAGTATTTATTTCCTTGAAAAACGTATAAGTAATGGAAACGGAACTAAATAAACATATCAATCATACGCACACATACTCATATATGTATGTATTTCAAAATGGACAGTAACTTTAAAAAATAAAAAAATCAAATTAAATTTAACTCAAAACTAATTTATACGACTTATGTCACTATTAAAAACACTGACAAAACTGCATATTAATAAGTGTCACATCAAAATTCCACATTCCATTTTATGCCTTTTCTCATTCCGAAGTGGCGATCTTCAAAGATTGTCAAGTCTTTGTGAATTAAAACTAAATACTAGTGATTAATTAATTAATAAAAACTTAAATTTGTTCGTGTCATTTGTATTTCTTTGTTTTTATTATTTCAGTTTCAAATTAACATTTGTTTATACACAAAAACAAATAATATCACAAAAACTAACAATAATTTATGATTTTGCAAATAAAAATAAAATATTATTCAAATTTTTGTATTGAATAATAAAAACTGATGCTTAATTAGTTAATTAAAATGATTAATAATTCACGTTTTACCAATAAACGAAAACAATAATAGGGCCTTTATTTCAAGAAAATTATATAGTTTTTGAAACAAAATGAAGTTATATTAATATTAAATCAAAATTTATTTGTTTGTTAGCTATTAAGAGAAGATGGTTAAATTATATAAAAAAAATATTGAATAAATGAAGAACAACTTAAGGAATTGACTGTAAAAGATGGCTAAATTGTCTACTTTTTTCATTTGTATTTTTTTTCTAAGAAACTTTTAATTTTTCATAAGAAATTTTTTGAACAATTTTTTCAAGAAACAGGAAATTTTTGAAAAATTTAGGAAATTTTTGAAAGTTTTGAAAAAATTTGTATAAAAATAGGAAAATTTTAAAAAATTTCCTATAAAAAGGGAATTTTTTGACAATTTTTTTGTAAAAATAGGAAATTTTTGAAAACTTTCTTATAAAAATAGGAAATTTTCGAGAAATATCCTCTAAAAATATGAAATTTTTGCAAAATTTTTTATAAAAATAGAAAATTTTTGAAAAATTTTCTACAAAAATAGGAATTTTTAAAAAATTTTGTACAAAAATAGGAAATTTTTGAAAAATTTCCTATAACAATAGTAAAGTTTTGAAAAATTTCCTATAAAAATAGCAAATATTTGAAAATTTTTCCTATAAAAATAGTTAATTTTTGAAAAATTTCCTATAAAAAAAGAAAATTTTTGAAAAATTTCCTATAAAAATAGTAAATTTTTGAAAAATTTACTATAAAAAAAGTAAATTTTAAAAAATTTCCTATAAAATTAGTAAATTTTTGAAAATTTTCCTATAAAGATAAGAAATTTTTGAAAAATTTCCTATCAAAATAGGAAATTTTTGAAAAATTTCCTATAAAAATAGGAAAATTTTTAAAAATTTCCCATAAAAAGAGGAAATTTTTGAAAAATCTCCTATAAAAGGAGGAAATTTTTGAAAAATTTTCTATAAAAATGGGAAATTTTTGCAAAATTATCTATAAAAATGGGAAATTTGTGAAAAATTTCCTATAAGAATGGGAAATTTGTGAAAAATTTCCTATAAAAATAAGAAATTTTTGAAAAATTTCCTTTAAAAATGGGAAATTTTTGAAAAATTTCCTATAAAAATGGGAAATTTTTGAAAAATTTCCTATAAAATGGGATATTTTTGAAAAATTTCCTATAAAAATGGGAAATTTTTGAAAAATTTCATATAAAAATGGGAAATTTTTGAAAAATTTCCTATAAAAATAGGAAACTTTTAAAAAATTTCCCATAAAAATGAGAAATTTAAAAAAAAAAATCCTATAAAAATAAGAAATTTTTGAAAAATTTTCTATCAAATAAAAAATGTCTAAAAATGGTCTATAAAGATATATTTATCTTTTTCCCTTTTGTTGAGAAAATTTTTACAATTTTTTAAGAAATTTTTAAAAAAAATTTTATTTTTTTTAGGAAATTTTTCAAAAATTTTTAAGTTTTTTAGAAATTTTTTCAACAATTTTTTTTTATTTTTTGAGAACTTTTTTCAAATTTTTTTTAGTTTTATTAAAAATTTTTCAAAAATTTCTTATTTTTATAATAATAATTCAAAAATTTCTTATTTCCACAGAAAATTTTTCAAAAAATTCTTAGCTTTATGGAAATTTCTTAGTTTTACAAGATATAAATCAAAAGACTTAAGACACAAACTTCTTATTTTTCTAATAATTTTTTTTTTTAATTTTGCAACAAAAAAAAATAAAACAAATAAAATTATAGGAATATTTTTAACATTGTGAGTGCAGTCTGTCTATTTTAGGCCATCTTTCGATATTCTACTTAGAAACATCATAGAAATTTTAAACAAAAGCCGTCTTATGTTTAATTGTTGAAAATACACAGTCTTCTATTAGTTTTCCAACAAAGTACGCATCTTCGTCTTTTAAAATTTTCTATAAAGAAACTGATTATTTGCAGGCATATTTTATAGTATTTTCCATGGTGTTTTGTTTTTAAGTCACGCAATAATTATTGAAATTGCGCGATTTTTTCCACTGCCATCTCTTCTCATATACTATTTATTTATAAGACCAACGACAGACTGACAGACTGATAAATAGTAAGTAGGTATTACATGATTCACATTGTGTGCAGTTATTTGGTGGTTTGTTGCACAAAAATCAATGAAAATTTTTCTTTTTTTTTTACATTTGCTTCATCTTTATTTATAAATATTAAGGGTATTCAAGACGAATGTTTGAATATCGAAAAATAATAAAAATATACAATGTAGAGTTTTTGAGACCTACTTCTTATTGGATAATGAGACCTACATTTTAATAACTGCCTGTCTGTCTGGTTTTGTAATCAAAGCACAGGTCGAAGTTATAAAGCATTTGGTTATCCGGGGGCCACGGGGCATAAAACCAAATAATACCGATGCCACCAAAAATCGCTGAATCATTGGAGTGTTCTTAGAATATTTAAAAATGTTGTTGCAATTGATCCACATCTGACCATACCTTTTATAATATTTTTCAAATACCCCAAAATCATAAAAAGTTTGAAAAATCAAATGAAAATTGGGTATTTTGATGACTTAAAGCAATAAGCAAAATTTCAATACAAATAAAGAGTGCTCTAAATAAAATTTGTAGTTGGATTTTCTTAAATAGAAATCAAACCTTTTAATATAAAAACTCTACAAAATACGCAAATATAATGACATATTATACAAAATCATTTAGCATTAAAATGTTTACTTAGTACTCGGGTTTTGCAAAATTATCGACTTTTTTCGGAAACCCTCCCATTAAAGATTTTTGCTTCTGATACCTTTTTGGAGCATGTGTTCCACCTGCGCTTAAAATCGGACATGTTCTTGGAAATCTTTCCTGTGTTCTTCAATTCCTTTTTTACCAGAGCCCAATACCTTTCCACAGGCCGAAGTTCTGGACAGTTGGATGGATTTGCCTCTCGTGGTACAAAAATGACATTATTCTTTGAGTACCACTCAAGTGCCTTTTTTCCATAATGGCATGATGCCAAATCGGGCCAAAAAAATGTAGTCACTCTGTGCTCTCTTAAAAAGGGTAACAACCGTTTTTGTAGGCACTCATCCATCACACAACAGGTGTATTTTTTATAAAATCAGACTTCAATTTTTTCGCTCGTTTTTTTGCTTCTAAGTTCTTTATAGCAATGCGATCTGGAACCTTTCTGACCTTGTATGTCTTCAGTCCAGCATAAGCTTTGACTCTATGTGCAAAATTCGTAGAACATTTCACCGTACGAGCTGCTTTTCTTAAAGAAGTGTTAGGCGCTCTTCGAAAGAGTCGCTCGACTTCTTTTGCCTTACAAATATCTGTAGGACCTTTTTTCCTCCCTGATCCAGGTTTTCTTTCAATGCTCAGGTTTTCCTTATACCGTCTGATGGCACTAGAAACCGTTCGAGGGTCAACTTTCAAATTTTTAGCTATTTTTTTAAAAGTCCATGACGGATTTTTTTGAAAAGTTTTAATTATATTTTCACGAACTTTTTTTTTCGCAGTCCATTTTGATTGAAATAACTATTAAAAATTAATAATTTCTAAAATAATAGTATCTGACATATCTATAGAAACTAACTTGATCAAAAAATAAATTATTTCTTGCACTATGGTTAAATTTTGTCTAAAATAGTAAATGCATATTTTTTTTAGAACACTCTTTAGTCCACATTTGACTGTAAACACTTGATGAAAACATTTTATTATGTTAGGAAATTATTTCAAAAATCTTTTGTAGAAAATTTAAAAAAAAAATTTATTTTTTTAGAAAATTTTTTAAAAATTTCTTATTTTTAATGGAAATTTTTTAAAAATTTCTTATTTTAAAGGATATTTTTCACAAATTACTTATTTTTAAAGAAAATTTTTGAAAAATTTCCTATTTTTATAGGAAATTCTTTAAAAATTTCCTATTTTTATAGGAAATTTTTCAAAAATTTTATATTTTTATAGGAAATTTTTGAAAAATTGTTCATCTTTATAGGAAATTTAAAAAAAATTTCTTATTTTAACAGGAAATTTTTGAAAAATTTCTTGTTTTTAAAGGAAATTTTTAAAAAATTTCTTATTTTTGGGAAAATATTTCAAAACGTTTCTCATTTTTATAGGAAATTTTTTAAAATTTTCTTATTTTTATAGGAAATTTTTCTCATTTTTATAAAAAAATTTTCAAAAATTTCTTATTTTTGTAGGAAACTTTTCAAAAATTTCCTATTTTTATAGCAAATTTTTCAAAAATTTCCTATTTTTATAGGAAATTTTTCAAAAATTTCCTATTTTTATAGGAAATTTTTCAAAAATTTCCTATTTTTATAGGAAATTTTTCAAAAATTTCCTATTTTTATAGGAAATTTTTCAAAAATTTCCTATTTTTATAGGAAATTTTTCAAAAATTTCCTATTTTTATAGGAAATTTTTCAAAAATTTCCTATTTTTATAGGAAATTTTCCAAAAATTTCCTATTTTTATAGGAAATTTTTCAAAAATTTCCTATTTTTATAGGAAATTTTTCAAAAATTTCCTATTTTTATAGGAAATTTTTCAAAAATTTCCTATTTTTATAGGAAATTTTTCAAAAATTTCCTATTCTTATAGAAAATTTTTCAAAAATTTCCTATTCTTATAGAAAATTTTTCAAAAATTTCCTATTCTTATAGGAAATTTTTCAAAAATTTCCTATTTTTTAGGAAATTTTTCAAAAATTTCCTATTTTTATAGGAAATTTTTCAAAAATTTCCTATTTTTATAGGAAATTTTTCAAAAATTTCCTATTTTTATAGGAAATTTTTCAAAAATTTTCTATTTTTATAGGAAATTTTTCAAAAATTTCCTATTTTTATAGGAAATTTTTCAAAAATTTCCTATTTTTATAGGAAATTTTTCAAAAATTTCCTATTTTTATAGGAAATTTTTCAAAAATTTCCTATTTTTATAGGAAATTTTTCAAAAATTTCCTATTTTTTTAGAAAAATTTTCAAAAATTTATAGGAAATTTTTCAAAAATTTTATATTTTTATAGGAAATTTTTCAAAAATTTCCTATCTTGTTTTTCCTATTTTTATAGGAAATTTTTCAAAAATTTCCTATTTTTATTGAAAATTTTTCAAAATTTTCATATTTTTTTAGAAAATTTTTCAAACATTTTATATTTTTATAGAAATATTTTATTTTTTTATAGAAATTTTTTCAAAAATTTTAAATTTTTTATTGAAAATTTTTCATATGTTTTTTACTTTAATAGTAAAACATTTGATTATAGAAACATATCAGTCTTCGAGGCATTTTATTTTGTGAGTACAAAGATATGTCTATTTTTA